>CM076578.1:1821414693-1821653452 GCA_034641835.2 Pinus albicaulis
CCAAAGTCATGTAGAGATGGGTTATCAACATTACAAAATTTGGCCCTAAAGTGACCATGAAACCCATAAATAATCTTGTTCTCTTGTGGAGCAATGCACTATTTACATAAGGTGAGAAAATATAAATACTCAATAGAGTAACCAACAAGCACATAAATGTATTTCTTACCATGCATGGTGAGTAGGTTGAAATTGATGTCCATGTATAAGTTCCCCATGAGGATCTCCTCATAAAAATATGCAAGAAGAAGGAGTACATATACTCCTTGGAACACTTCATCAATAAAAACACACTCCCATGTGACAACGCTGTAGGCCTTAGAAATAAGGCTCCATGACTCCTCCCTTTGACATTCCCTATGCCAAAGCCATCCACCATCATGCCGCTATGTGAGAAGATCTTCTTCTTACATGGAAGCCCCTCATATTCCTCCAATGCTGAAGGGTAGCCTCCTTGCACCATGAATGTGCCTTCCTTCTCTCCGGAAACATCATGAAAAGTATGGGAAAATTTCTGCCCATACTCTCCCAAAAGAAGCCACAACAATAATGACTCTTGCTGCCCTCTCACACCTCCATCATACAAATAATGAGGTGAAAATATGTTAATTGGTGTGAAGAGGATCAAATCAACATGATACATCCAACCCCTCAACTTCCATATGATGTTAGTGTCCTACCAAGTGGCTTCCCTCCTCATACCCTTGGGAAAAGGATATGCCTCATGATGGCAAAACTCTCTCAAGAGTAGCCAGCGCAACTTTGCTTCTTGTTGCCCTGTGTCATATATCTGAAAGTGGCTCACCAACCTCTTTCTCTCCTTCCAAATCCACTCAACCCTCTGTGGATGCCTCCTATCATTCTTCATCTTGGCATTCCTCCTGTGAGGGTTACCATCCACCACAACCAGTTTCTCTTTCTTGCATTTCATGAAATGTTGGAATGCATTTCCTTGGAGATCCCTTAAAGAATATCTCATGTCCATAGCTATCTTGAACCCATCAAGATCCAAATGTGATAAAAGCAAAGCCTCCTCACTGCTACTGTTTGGAAGCGCTGATAGTCTCTCCCATGATATAGTTGCTGCCTCATATCCCATCTCAAATATGAATCTATGTCCTTTTGTTTGGTAGACATAGTTCATGACATCCTCCAAAAGGTTACACTCCATCCTCAAGGGTTGTGTGAAACTCAACAGTGATACATGAGGTTGATGGTTCATCTTCCCCTTGAACCATTCAAGCTTGCACAGTGCAGTGCAATCCTGTTGCTCTATCTCAACAATAATGTTTGACCCTGGTTCATATGAAGACAAATCTCCACAATTTTTAGAATGATTTGTTGCAATAAATAAAAGTGGAAATATTCCCATACCTTGGTGAGATGTGGGAACCTCTTGTATGGCTGCAAGGGCTCCTCCCTCCAATGCAATGGCTGCCCTAACTACTGATGTAGGTGGCTGCTCCTCCATGAGTGTGACAGCGTTAGTACTAGGCTCCTCAAGTGGAGAAGAGGACTCCTCCTCCTTTGATATCCTACTGTCAAACCTCCTGATTACTCCTTGAGTGAAATCTGCAAAAGTAGACACCTTTGCATGATTCACATGGCTGAACCACCAAGATCTTTCCTTGCCCTCCAAATGCAACGCTGAGATCTCCACAACCTCTGTTTCCACTACTGGGTGTAGTAGGAAAAATGCCTCTAGTTTCATCACCCAAGTCTTTGCTGCACACTTGAGTGATCCATAAAATGTAGACAACAGGAATCTGTTGCCTCTTATCATTTTCTTGCTTAAGGGTCTTCTTTCTTCTCTCAGTCGAATAAACTAAGGAAAATCTAGGGTCTCTTTGAAAGCCCTAGGTTGGCACTTGTATTCTGCCAAATACCCACTCAGGATATCATGTTCTAAGTGGTATCCTTTATCTCCACTTCCTCTATGAGAACAGGAATTGCATGCATCTTCTTCTTCCTCCTAAAACCTTCTAGAGGTCTCATTGCAACTTTATCCTCCTTGAAACCCTCTTGGAGTTTCAATGCATTTCTCTTCTCTCTTCTTAGATCTGAAAATGGATGAGAGTAATCTCATCCCCTCCATAATTTTTTTTCTCTTCTCCTTCTTATCTTCTAAATGGATCTGAAATCCATAGGCTGATCTAAGAGCAGAGCTCTGATACCATTGAAATATCCCAAAATAGGGATTTTCTACAACAAATGGAATATCTTGAGATATTCCAAAGTTGGAGCTTCAGCAAATCATGAGCATGGAAATGCAGAGAATCTCATTAAATGTAAAATAACATCCAACTAGTAGATGTAATAACCTCAGGAAGAATATGGCCTATATCCTCCTTCCCAAGTGGGGAAATGCAGTAATATAGGGCATAAAACAACTGTCTTCAGAAAAATAACACTATAAAAGTGAGAAATGGGACTTGGATCCCTTATAATACATGATATAAAACTCACATGTAGAATTAGAGGTGAAAAAAATCACTCTAGCCAACATAAACAGATCTCCCCAAGTCAATATGCCTCAAATAAGCCCAAACCCCACAGCCTATCTCATGCAGAAAGTACTAAAGCAAGGAAAATGTTATTTTTATGAGGGTTTATGAAGAAAATGATAAGAAAAAATAGATCTAGAGTTTATTATGCATCAATGGCTAAGAAAATGGAGATTCCTCCCTTTATATACAGAATAAGAGTAACCCGGCAAGGGTTTCTCGAGAGCACAATGTACAAAAATGCATATCTGCAGTTATAGATTTGAAAAATGAAGTTTTACTATAGCACTAAATATATATTACTGAAATATACAAGTGACAGAGAAAGAATGAAGTACCGAGATTTCCGGGAGAAAGGTTGGCCTTTTCTCCAAAGAAATAGCTCACAAGCAAGGGATCAAACCCTGCAATTGTTGCTCTGGAAAAAATGACGCAGTTTCCCCTGTAAAATGTTTTGTAGTGGATGGGAACTGAGTTGGCCACTTTCCAAGATGTCAAATAAACTCCGGAACCTCCTGTGCAAATCTTGTAAAGAAAGGGGAGCTCCCTCCTCTGAAAGATAAGCTCAAGAGCTGTTGTTGTGAATCTCCCACTGCACACCCAGCAACACAATGTTTCCTACTACAATAATAACACTATAGCTGTAGGGGGTGCTAGGCCACAAGCCTTGATATGGGAGAATGAAGAAAAAAACTCCTCCAAGTGATCTCTCAATGAAGGAGAAGGAATCCCTAAGGAGGAATGCCTTGTGCTGAACAACACTGCATACTCAACTCAACAGCTGAAGAATGCTCAAGTGTCTAAGCAGACATGAAAATGTAATCCATAAGCTAACCTCAAAAGTCTGCTATCTTCATCTTTATAAATTTTGTGAGCCTCGTCACCTTGGGTCCCACCTATTAGGGTTTCCAACACCATGTGAATACTTTCCCTCCAAAACTGTGCTATCTTTTCAAGCAAGCCACACCCTCTTAGGCAGCGCTGTTGACTTGGCTAGCTTGAATAAATCAACATGATTATTTTCCTGTTCACACATGGGAAGTGAAAGATCCAGCCACCAAGTTATCCCCTTTTCACACCGAGAGGGATTTTATGTCAATACTAGTTAAATATGGGTCCTTTTCCCATTTATTCATCTTCTAGGTGCAAAAATCAAAATCTAATATTCCTATTAGCTGCATGCTAATTTTAGGAATACTACACATTAGCAGCAACATATCTATAAGTAAACTGATGAATTAACACATAAATATAAAAATCTTACAAATAGATCTCAATTCATAAAACTCTTCTCTTTATTAATATATCTTGATTCAATACAATACTCTTCTCCTGCACACACAACAATAGGGTTCTTGCGCACAGCTCAGGACTAGGTCTCCATGCACACAACTAACAGGAACCCTTCAAACCCAGATAGTTAACACAAACTTTCCCAAAATCAGATCACATTCACCTAAGATAGTTCATTGATCTATATCTAACTTGACTTGACTCATACATATTTATAGTAATAATACACACAAATACGATGGTCTCAAACCATGTTTTGAGCCCCATGTTTTCCCTTTTACCCATTACAATGATAAAGGAACTTTTACCCGTCCTAAAGTTCCTTGACGTTTTTGCGCGCAATGTGTTTTAATAAAAATTAACCAAAATTGTACCCAAGACTTTCCCCTAACCCAACAGGTAACCTAAAATGTGGTAGCAGTGTAGATATAAACCACTCCTTATGCTTCTCTTCGAAAATTTTAAAGCCCACTTGCCCCATTGACATATAGAACCTTTGATACAACTCCCACACAAATTAATTGGGCATCTATTTGATCTCCTTCGGTTCAGTAATGCACTGTGATTGCAATTTTGGCTTCTTAAATTTTGAAGTCAATGCTTTATTTGTGTCATCCAGTGAAGAAACTTGATGATTCGTAGAATAATTTATGTACCATGTAAAGACTCTTTCCTGCAATGCGGTGAAAATATGCACCTTTTTTACATCTGCGTCAGTAATCTGTCTTAATTTCAATACTTCCTCAGCTACAAACCAAAATTACTCAGGATCCTCTGATCCGATACTCTAAATATAGGTAGCTTGATATTATCTTCCATGTTTTTTCATGGGGGGTTAGGTGGAGGGGGAGGGGGTGTAGGGGAATTATGGGGAGGTGGATGAGGGGTAAGGGGAGTAATGAGATGGGAAATCTCAAAGGTGCCTTAATTATTCCCACCCTCAAGATGCGACACACCTCTAGGGGTTGCGGGGCTTCTTCTTTCTTCTTCGCTTTCAGATTCTCCTAACAAAGGGTTATACTCAATATTAATATAGTTATCATGATCTACCCTATATAATTTTCCACTTTGCGTAGATCCACCTCCAGACTTAAGCCCACACATTAATTTGACTACATTTGTAGTACACCCTTTTCACATAACAACATTTTGATCCAAAGCTTCAAATAATTTAGAAACTTAGCTCGTGGGCCCTTGAAAAAGCTTCACTCAGCTTCGTTGTAAGATATAGACTCATCTATGGAGAACTTAGTGATAAATCCTCCCAAGATACGATCGATCCAAAAATCAACACCTCTTGAGATGTTGTTACTAGTATCCTTGAGTTGATGTGCCAATTTAGGTCTCCACGGAGTAGGCTGCTTGTTTTTAAAGAAAGTCTTGTTCTCATTCAACCTTGAAAACCACTCATGTAGTTCATTAGCAAACTTCATGAATAAAATATTGTGTTGTTATGTGAAAACATACTTCTGCAACCAGGCTTAAGTCGTTAATCACATATTTCTATTTTCCTGAGCTGCGGACTCTCATTCCTTCAGATATACCCAATCTTGTATTTCCTTCTTCGACAAATGCCACATCCACATGTCCCTCAAAAATATCTCAGTATCGACAATGGAACCAATTTTTGGCTTTTTGGGGCTTGACCCAATTTCATCTTGGACTTCGCACCAACAAAACCCTAGATACTGTCACTTTCGGCAACGACCTACAAGTAGATCGCAATCTCACCTGAGGTGGCTATAGGTGGTTGCAGAAGTAGGTTTTTGCAGCCTTGCTGGACTAAACAAGGTGGATTTTCCTCACTTTATGTATTTAATCAATCTCTTAACATATATATTCTTACTACGTGATTATATCTTAGTCAATTACTTCACATCATTCTGAAAAACATAAACACATTTCAACACAAGATAAATTTTTCTATCATTACTTCACATAAACAGATATAATGCAAACACTACACATGTAAATACAAAATATTCCCAAAAAATCTCTTCTTTATTAAATACGGATATGTGCAATGCATACAACTTCTTCGATCTATGCACAAAGTTGCAGAATCTTCCAAGATATCCGTGCACTCAGCTAGAGAGCCTTCCCTTAAGGCCCAAAATAGACTAAATACAAGTATTACAATATTTTGTTATCATCCACTATCACATCCATCTGACTTCTACAAATCCTTACCTCGCTTTATATATCTTTACATCAATACAAAACCATGGTCCGTATACTATGGGCTAGACAAAAAAACCCAATACCCATTACAAAATGAGGGGCTTCCACCCACCTTGAAGCCCAAAAGCACCTCGTGGTAGATCTAGCTTTGCAGTAGTACACACTCTACTCCTCAAGATATGGAGTATTTGACAAAAAATAGACCAAGTTGGATTTTTCTTAATAAGAGGAGATAGCGAACTTGACCCTTTGGAAAATAACCTATAAGGTGACCCGAGTAGAAGGGTTATAAGCACCCCATGTAGTGACAATTCCAGAGTTGGAGCTGAGTATAAGATGTTTGGAACCCACCTTGTTCAATTGGTGTGATGGGATGGTGACCAGTGTGAAGGCTCAACTTAGAAATACGAAGAGGAGAAGTAGTGACACTTGCAGTTATGGGAGCATACTGGTAAGCTTATTTTTTGAGAGGATTTAAGTGATGAGGTCCCAAACACTGGATTATGTAACCTCTCCACCGATAAGAAATCCCCATATGGCTAGTTGGTGTAGCTCATTACCATGGGATGACAGAGTGCATATTAGTGGCAGGAACACAAACACATATTGGAAATGGGTTAGAGAAACTGCATTTCCAGAGGATTATTACCCATATGATGGGGTATAATTCATAGGGAGACACTAACATAGTATTTTTCCAGGAAGGTTTCGATTCGAGAGGTAAACACTTTTTTTATTTTTAATGTTCTGTAAATTTTTGGGATTTTTGAAATATTTGATGTTTTTGGTTTTTTAATTAGAGCACTAATGAAATGATTTTTTTGACATGAAGATGTGGCACCTGCACACCTAGTCAATTATTTCCCATCTAGGAGACATGTACCACAAGCCCTGACCCCAGCACTAACAAAGGAGATATAATATGAGGATGAGGAGCTACGAGAGTTCACTTGAAATTTCTAGGGATTGACATTGGGGATTCCTCCGAGGAGGTTGGATGAAACTCCTCGACATATGAAGAGGTACATTGTAGGAGTGGCCTCATCTTGTCGCCATGGTCTACTTCACCACATCTTGAATGTGGTTTTATCTTATCATGAACACCACTGAGTGGGGGCAGTAACACAAGGTTGTGCTGTTTTGATGTACTAGCATGCGTATGGCATAACATCCAAGGCCTTAGTTTCCTAATTTTGAACTATGTACTCAGATTTATGAAATAATAAAATACTAGTTTCTATGTGTTTGTTTCTACTATGTATTTATAATATATTTTTAAATGTTCATGTGAATGGTTTAAAATATTAAACATGTGACAAATGCTAATATAACACATAATTAGCTAATGAATCAGAAAATGTTTTTTGATATAGAGGAGTATGGACATAAGTAATGTAATCATATGAACCTTACAGGAGACGTACCCTTAAAAAGTAACGAAGTAGAGTAGGGTTCCTTACAAAGTAGAGAAGGTTGAGATGGGACACTATGAGTTGAGAGTAAAGTTGAACAACAAGATGGTGTATGCCGAGATGACTAGCCTCGGTAAAGAGCTCAATGAAAGAACTATACTCAACCATGTTGTTGGTGATAAGGTGAATTCAAACACCTCTAGAACTCACAAGCTCATTAGTGGGTGAAAATATACCCCAAGCAGCGGAAGCAACATTCCAAGTGTAACAACTTGCACCATTTGTAAATCCTCTATAAGGGAGTGAGGGTGTTGAAATACGTACAAAAAATATGAGACATATGAATTACACACAGAAATCAGGGTAATGACAAGAAAAAACAAACTGAACACACTCACACCTATATATATATATATATAAAATACAAGCGACCATGCAAAGAGACTAAGCATAGTAGCATTTCAGATAGAGCCCATTACAAGGCTCCGATAGTGGATTCCCTTTATAATCAACCAACTCATGATCCCCTTTCTTGAGAACACGTTTAAAAATATAGGTACCATGCCACATGGGTTTGAGTTTACCAACCCCTAATTTATCATGGTCTTGGTCATAAACCAACACCATATCACCTTCAGAAAAGACACAAGGTCGGACGGATTTATCATATTGGACCTTAACATGTTTCTTATGAATTTCATTATTGACCAGGGTGAGAACACATTGTTCATCGAGATGGGTAAGTTGTAACAAGCATTCTTCCTCAGATGAGGTGTTAGGGAGTAACTCGACAACTAGTTTAAGAGAAGAGATTTCACACTAGATAGGGAGAATTGACTCAACAGTATAAACCAATTGGAACAGATTAGATCCAGTGGCAGATCTCATGGAGGTTTAGTACACCCATAAAGTGGAAAATAGCATAAGATTCCAGTTAGATTTATGATTTCCTACCATTATTCGCAACATGGTTTTCAAAGTATGATCGACGACTTCTACTGGGCCATTAGCTTGAGGATAATATGATGAGGAATGTTTATGGAGAAAGCCCAACTTTGTAGCTATTTCTTGCATCATATGGTTTTCAATATGTTTTACATGATCAATGATGATACGTTTAGGCACACCGAACCTGGCGATGACATGGTTGAAAAAGAACAACATGACAGTATCATCGTCATTGAGAGTTTTAGGCATGACATCGACCCTTTTGGTAAATAAACGACAATGAAAATAATATAATGATGTCCTTGGGAAGAGGGTGGGTTACATTGCATAAAATAAATTCCCCGCTGGGAAAAAGTCTCGACAACGATGACTAGATGTAACAACATGGGATGAGCACGCATCTTTCAAGAAATATTTTACATGGATGGAACTTTTGGATAGTTGCGATGCAATATTTAAAAATTGAAGGCCAAAAGTAACATGCGCGCAATATTTTTTCAGCAGTGGCATGCCCAGAAAAACGACCACACATTCCCCAGTGTGGCAATCATTTAAAACACATTCAACTTCAGAATGGGTAAGACTTTGACGTAGGATAGTATTTTTTAACACTCCACCAAATCTCCGAAGGCTGAGAAGGATACCAGCAAAGGTAACCACAAACCAATATTTTGCCAAGTAGCTATACCTACTAGGCAAGAGAGGGCTCTCTCCATAATATCACAGCCAAGATGACCGGATAATTAATATTTTAGGCTAGGTATAGTAGGATCTAGGGTTTTTATTGATTGATTAGGAGTGTTATATGGTGAATTATTTCTAGGAAGAAATAGATCAGGGCAAAGATGATCAAAATTGAAGAGACTCGATGGGGAAAGTTGGAATATACTTTGGAAAATTTAGGTATCTTGATGGAGTGGATTACAGTGCTAGGGTTTTAGAAAAAAAACATGGAAATCATGAATTATTTTTAATTAGAAGAAAGTGAAACACAAATGTAATAATTCCTCCAAAACAGAGCATCAAATAATGAATTATGTCTATATAACTTAGGAATAATTCACATTGAGAGCTGGCATGAATATGGAAAGAATCATACATTCAAACATATTTAAGCATAAGAGGAAACAATGCTAAAACAGATTACGATAGGAATCCCACCAAAATAGTTGCAACTCTGTCTATTAGTTCTTGCAAAATTTGATTGATTACACTAGTGTTCAAATATAAAGTACACACAATCCAACCCTTTAAATTACAAAGGAAATGAAATATATATATCAAAACAACTTCTCTCACTCTCAGGGGTCAAATCCATGACTTGTGGAGCTAATCCCCAAAAGCCTCAACTAGAATCCTAATGACTAGGGAGGTCAACAAACTCATCCCTATATTTGATGAAACTAATTTGCTTGACCCAAAATTACATATTTACTTGATGTATCTACCTATAGTCACTATAAAATACATAATTCCATTTTTTTTTTACATTCACATCAGTAAATATCCTTGGAACCCATCAATCAATTGAGAAAAAGTGAAAATTCTGAAGAAATCAGTAGACTGTAAAAAGTGCAGCACAGGCCTTCAATCTGAATTTTGAGTGTCTACCTGAAGTCCAAATTGTGCCCAAGATGGTTCATTGGAAATATAGTCCAGCCTAGTTTTCAAAAATTTCCTCAATCTCTAAAAATGGAGTGAAGCACCTCAAAAATGCAATCTCCCAAGACTGGTAAAAAGGTGCAGTGTGAGGCTTAAAAAAGTGGTAGAAATGTGTTTTTTAGGAGGTTTTTAGCCTTTTCCACCTTTCAAAAGCTTAGTTTTTGGAGTGTAAATAGTAAAAATTAGATGTAGATATAATTATATATCTATATATGTAGATTTTTTAGCATTTAGATACCTCCAAAGAAAGCACAGCGTGGCCCACACTGGCCTTTTTGCATGCTGACTGTGCAAAAAGTCTGTCAAATTTTACCAAAATGCCCAAAAAACACAAAAATTGCCCAATAACCTTCAAAACTGTTGGATGAAGTGCTAATGAATTATTTCAAGCTACTAAGGAGGCCTCAGCAAGTAACTCAAGTTTACCCTTCTCCTTTTGGTTGATTATGGTTTGCTTGAGTTTGTCCTTCAATTGCTTGATCCTGATATTGCAAATATTGTTTCTGGTGTTGTAGTGGTTAGCCATGTGTCTTAGCATTTGATTGTACTTTTTGGCCTTATGAAGGAGCTTCTCCAGGTGTATGTTCACTCTATCCATCCAAAGATCTATGTCATCATTGATTTTTATTACAATTCTTTCCTCAAAGGTGAGTTCTCCTGTCTCATGTTTTTCCTACTCCAATGCTCTTTTAAGACCCCTTTTTTTTGGTCTCTTCTTGGTGGTTTGGGCCTCATCATCATCAGGCTCATCATGTGCCATCACAAATTTACATTTCAAATCTTTCCTCTTGGCCTTCAATGACTCCATTTCCAAGAGTAGTTGTTTGTCACTCAATTGTTTGTTTTCTTGCTCAAGGAAGGAAATGACAAATTGTGCTCTTGAAAAATTATCTTGTAGTTCTTTGATTGTGGCATATGTATCCTTGATGATCAGGTTTGAGGTTTCATGATCATATTGGACCTCCAAGTCCACTAGGTCAAACTCCTTTTCTTCCTCATGGTGAAGGTCTTCCTTCTCTTGAACAACCGCCTCTTGTTGCTTTTGATATCCCTGTTTTGCTGATGTAGAAGGCAAGGCCCCTTCCAAAATATATGGAGAAAACACTTGCCTATGTCCTCTCTGGTAGGTTTTGACCTCTTTGTCGTCTTTCATTTTCATCACTATAGTCCTGCTAGATAACCAATTTTTCTTGTGAGAAATTGATGTTGATGGTGGAATAGGTCTACCAGGCTGATTTGGTGGTGTAGTGAAGACCTCTGCCTCAATGAAAGTCTCCCATGCAATATTCAACTACTTGAGGTGGTGAAGGACAATGATTTTGATGAGTGAATGATGGAACAACATTTTCATTTGAAGGTCATACTCTTTGTTCTGCACTATTTAGGCCATCTGTTCAATTCTCCTATACAAATAGTAGGGAAGGTTGAGCAATTTCACACTAGTGAAATGCATGAGCAACCTGATGCAATAGTTGTACAATTTGGAGAATCTGGATTCACAAGTGAAATATTTCATGATGATATTCATCATGGGAGAAAACCTATTCAACGACTGACTAAAAGGAAATATTTTATTGATGTTGTCTTTGTATGGTGCTTTGAGATAAGGTTCATACAGTTGGGCACCAAAATATTTAGTTTTGAGCCAATTTCCACCTACATTAGGTATCCCTATAGCTACTGAAATAACATCTGTTGAAATTGTGAATGTCACCCCTGCAATGGTGACTTGGTATTTTTGGAGGTTTGTGATGAAAACCCTGGTCAAATTAGGATGGCTCTGCACCCTTTGGACCATCTCACAAAACTCAAAAAAACCTACATGCTTGAAACATTTGACTACTAAGGGAGATTACATCAATTCCCTAGTGTCTGATTTCTCTAGTCTCAATATTCTCCCTCCTTTATTTTATGTATTCTTCTCTTCTTATATGGTGCTTCTTTCCTCCTCCATTATGTTTAGTTTTTTCTAAAAACCCTAGGGAAGAAGGGAAAGGGAAAGGGAGTAAGATTATATGTTTATGGAGTTGGGATAAGTGAGGGAAAATTTGGGGAAGTGTGTACGGGGGTTAGGAAGCTTAGGGAAGTGATGGGGAGTTGAAATTATAAGGGATATAGGGTAGGGAATTCAAATACATGGAGGTAGTCTAATTGCCTAGAAAATAACATCGTAGGGGTAGGGTTTTAGGGAATATAGCTTGGGAATGGGAAATGGAGGGACATGAGGGTAGTGGGGAGTGATTTGGAGTGTGAGGAGGTAAATGGGGTCCATGAAAAACAAATTATCCTCACAAATATGAAAACAAGGTTTTAATTACTTGAAACATGACATGGATAGTAAAGGAGGGTTTGCACCATAAAATTATGACCACGAGCTAAAAGGAGGGGTTGTGAATATGTGACTTACTTGTAAATGAGTGTAGAAACCCTGAACTACTACTTAGAACCCTTGGAGGAAAGATTTAAGTCCGTGGCTCTTTTCTGCTAAAAGTGCAACAATCTTGAGAAAGGCGTAGCAAAGCCCTACAAAAAGTGCAGCGTGCCCACTACAAAAAGCGCAGTGAAGGACCCAGAAACTTTATTTTTTGAAGAAAAAAATGGTTTTTACTTAAATAAGCTGAGAGATCAATGTTGGAGAATGAAAATGAATGACTTTTGGTCTTTGAGGGCCTTTTATACTTGGAGAAATATTATTAAACAGACTTGGACCCACATTTCCTTTTTTGAAATCAGCTTTACATTTCTTTTTTACCTTAACTTTTGAACTTGATCTTTGAATTTTATATTTTGATGGCTTATTAACACTAATAGATTTTTGGAACCTTGATCAATTGTTGATGGAACCTTGAGTATTTGAAGCTACTTGGAACTCTGAAGTACTTATTACAAATTAGGAGCATGAAATTACATTTTTCTTTGAAATCAAATTTACAAATCAAATTTACTGATGAAATTTTTCTATTGTCACTCCTTCACTTACTGGAATCTATGCCTAAAATGACGATTTGATGACCTTGGAACCATAATACCTAATGGAGATTATGGAATGAATGAAACCATGATGAAAATGAATGTAATGGTGATGAAAAATCTTGAGTGATGGTACACTCAGTTGAGAGGTGAAATCAGCCAGCAACTAGTAAAATTTTGAAAGGAGTGAAATCAGACCTAGATCTACATCCAATGACCAAATTTTTGCATGATGACCTAATGGAATGATAAAAATTTGAAAATGGTACCCTAAAAAGATATGATAAGATTCTATTTGATCACTGGTGGCAGGATGCAAAAACTGACACTAACAGTATCGACACCATGACGATAAAGAGTAGCATTGATAATAAGATAGTGTTAGGATTGATAGAGTATACGTCGATGATTGTTAGGAGACAATTTAGGCTAAAAGCGTTGGGTTTGGAGATAGAGAAGGATGTCTCAATACCAAGGGTCAGAAATGATGATAAGGAAAAATGATTCATTAGGCAAGGGATCCGAGGCCACCGTTTCCTCATCATCTGGAGGTAATTCAGCAAGAAGCTCAACGAAGGCTAGGGATTTCTTAGATTTAGCAATGGAAAAATAAAAATCAAACTTCTGAAGGATGACAATCCATATGGAGTATTTTACCCCTATGATTTGAAAACTAAGGATGTGTTTCATGGGGTTGGAGTCAAAAATAACTGTAGTTCTTCACAACATAATATAATGCTTAAAACGTTGTACAAAAAACAACACTGCAAGGGCCAACATCTCAACATGGGAATAGTGAATCTGAGGATTGATCAAAACTTGTTTAAGGCCATGCTTAACGATGATTCAGAAGTGGCGAGATATAGCAATAAGTCTCGGTTGAAGTCAGGAGGGCCCAATAAAGGGGATGACAACAAAGCCTATTGGAGATCATCAAAGAAATAGTGGGTCTGGTCTTCCTAGAGAAAAGGAACTCATTTATTTAACAAACACATGAAACCATAGGAAATGTGGGCATAGTTGGAAATGAAACGTTGAAAAAATTGTCTTTTCCTTGAAGTATTTGAATCTGGAGGACAATATGAGGAGGCAGATTAATAATTGCCTCATCCTTGGAGGGATCCACACAGATTCCTTCTTGAGACATGATGAATCCTATAAAATGTGTAGATCATATGAAAAAGACACATTTATCTGGATTAATCCATATATTATAAAAACGACATCGGAGAAATACTTTGCGGAGGTGGGAGGGATAGTTGCCACATAGCAAAGAACTAGCAGTAGGGTCATCAATATATACTTCAATATGTTTTTTATATCATGAAACACATAAGACACTACCCACTGGAATGTAGCCCCATCATTTTGAAGACCAAAAGGCAATTTATGATAGGAAAATGTACCCCTCAGACAGATAAAAGTACTCTTGTGTTTGTCTTCTAGTTTAATTTCGATTTTGTTATAGCCAGAGACACCATGACCAATTGCTGATGGAACCTTGAGTATTTGCAGCTACTTGGAACTTTGAAGTACTTATTACAAATTAGGAACACAAAATTACATTTTTCTTTGAAATCAAATTTACTAATGAAATTTTTTTAGGCACTCCTTCACTTGCTAGAAATTATGCATGAAGTGATGATTTGATTACCTTAGAACCCTAATACCTAATGGATCTTATGGACTGAATGAAACCATGATGAAAATGAATGCACTGGTGATGAAAACTCCTGAATGATGGTACACTCAGTTGAGAGGTGAAATGAGCCAGCAACTAGTAAAATTTTGAAAGGAGTGAAATCAGACCTAGATCTGCATCCAGTAACCAATTTTTTGCATGATGACCTAATGGAATGATAAAAATTTGAAAATGGTACCTTAACAAGATATAATAACATTCTATTTGATCACTGGTGGCAGGATGCAAAAACTAACACTAACATTGTCTCCAGCTGGGGATGGCAGCTTCATGGAGGTGTCAAGAACACCGTAGACCAAGTAGCCTAACCATTAGGCATGGAGTCAAAAGCTAAAAACAAAACTAAATGTTGAAAACTTGACATGATAAACTGATTGAATTTAACTGAAATAAAAACTTACAAAACTTATTGATGGCAGCATTTCAGCGAGACTTGAGGGCTTCAAATATTGATGAAAACCACTTGCCTACTGAAGACATGTAAAATCATGTGAAGTGATCCTTCCAATGTAACCAATCCAACATATGACCACTTACTTGATTTATGCTCTCACTTTCCTCGAGTAGATAGAAAAAACAAAAACTAGGCCACTCCAAGTGTCTACTGAACATGTCCTCATGATCCATAAATTGAAGAAAAGATACCATCCCTATTGACTGTAGCAAACTTTCCACTGAATCCTGAAAAACATGAAAATTTATCACTTGTTGATCTAGAAGAAACAAGGTACATTTTTCTCTTGAATCTGATCTCTCTTCATAATTTACCTCAACGAGAGTGTGTTCCCGGCCTTCAAAAAATTCTGAACAAGTAGGTGAGCAAATTTCTTCTTGAAACAAAAATGCAAGACATGAAACATGAGAAGAAAAATATGACTGACAGTCCTCAATGTCCCGGCCCTCTGAAATTTGAATACACTTTTCATCATCTTCATATGTTGAAGTGGAAACAACTTTCTCTTCACCAACTAATGGTTGTTTGAAATTCACTTCAGTCAAGGCAAAGATGGTTTGCTGGAAATTTTCCTGAATTGAATGACAGCTAGGATCTCATTCTTTCTCATGCTATTGGAAGTGAATTTCAAGAAAAGCCTATTGAAGTTCCTCATCCATCAATTCTTCATCACCACAAATACTTTCCAAATTATGAATAAAATCTTGAAAATTCTTGCAAAAATCTTTTACCAGCAATAAAGATGGATGTTCTTCTTTAAAATTTTCATAAAACATCATATGAAAATAAGAAAGTGAATAAATACAACTAGGTGGCAAAACTTCATACCATGATCTTGCTTGTTCATCTAAGGTGGCCATGAACATCTTCATCATAGAATCTTCAGGAAATTTAAGACTCAACTTTTGTGCATGCATGTGAAATTTAACGAGATGCAAAGCAACATCATCTCATTTCTCGTCTTTGAACTTTGGGAGATAATTCTACCAATCTACACAAGGAATGTGGTTCAAAAAACCTGTAATGCGATCACTATTCATAGGAGCATACCTTCAAGTAGTTCAATCCATCTTGAAAACAATAAGGTCACGAAGAATTTCTTCAGACTACCAGTTCTTGAAAATTTGAGTTGCCATGAAATTTCTAAATCTTTGGATTTTTCAACACTAGAGTCACCAGGTGAATGATTCACAACCTTCTTTATATCTGACCATTGTTCACCATCAACAATAAAATCTGATCCTTTTCATTCTTTCCTGAGGAATATCTCTCACCTCACTCCCCGCTATGGTTGCCTAGATGTTAACACTCCACTGAATCTCCGAAGGCTGAGAAGGAGACTAGAAAAGGTAACCACAAACCAATCTTTTTCCAAGTAGCTAGCCCTACTAGGCAGGAGACAGAACTCTCTGTGATATCACAACCAATATGAATAGATAATCAAGATTCTATGCTAGGTATAGTAGGCTCTAGGGTTTTTATTGATTGATTTGGGGTGTTGGATGGTGAATTAGGTCTAGGAAGAACTAGGTCAGGGAAAAGAGGATCATAATTGTAGAGATCTGATGGGGCAAGGTAGGAATATACTTTAGAAAATTTAGGTATCTTGATGGAGTGGATTAGACTACTAGGGTTTCAGAAAAGAGCATGAAAATCATGAATTATTTTCAATTAGAAGAAAGTGAAATACAATTGTAATAATTACTCCAAAACAGTGCATCAAATAATGAATTCTATCTATCGAACTTAGGAATCATTCACATTGAGAGATGGCATGAATATGGAAAGCATAATACATTCAAACATATGTAAACATAAGAGGCAACAATGCTAAAACACATTACCATAGGAATCCCACCAAAATAGTTGTAACTCTGTCTATTAGTTCCTGCCAAAAATGAATGATTACACTAGTGTTCGAAGATCAATTACATAACATCCAACCCTTCCAATGACAAAGGAAATGAAAGATATAGACCAAAACAACTTCTCCCACTCTAAGGGGTCGAATCCATGACTTGTGGATTTTATCCCCAAAGTCCTCAACTGGAATGCTAATGACTAGGGAGGTCAACAAACTCATCCCTATCTTTGATGAAACTCATTCACTTGATCCAAAATTAAATATTTACTTGATGTATCTACCTCTACTAACTATAAAAGACATAATTACATTTAATTTTTAAAATTTACATCAGTAAATATCCTTGGAATCCTTCAATCAACTGAGAACAAGTGAAAAATCTGAAGAAATCAACAGACTATAAAAAGTGCGGCGTGCATGTAAAAAGTGCAGCATGCTTGGGAAAAAGCGTAGCATTGGTCTTCAAACTGAATTTTGAGTGCCTTCCTAAAGTCTAAATTGAGCCCAAGATGGCTCATTGGAAATATCTTCTAGTCTAGTTGTCAAAATGTCCTCAAGCTCTGAAAATGATTGAGTGAAGCTCCTCAAAAATGAAATATCCCAAGACTGGTCAAAAAGTTCAGCGTGAGGTTGAAAAGAGAGGCAGAAAGGTGTTTTTTAGGAGGTTTTTGGCATTTTCCACATCTAAAAAGTTAAATTTTTGGAGTGCCAACAATCAAAACTAAATGTAGACACCATTCTCAATCCATCTATGTAGAGTTTTTAGCATTTAGACGCCTCCACAAAAAGCGCAATGTGGCCCCCGTTGTGCTTTTTGCAGGTTGACTATGCAAAAAGTCTGTAAAATTTTACCAAAATGTAAAAAATGAATTTTTTTTCCAAATTCCTTCAAAACTGCTAGATGAAGTCCTGATTAGGTATGTCAAGCTACCAAGGGGGAATCAACAAGTAACTCAAGTTTACCCTTCTCCTTTTGGTTGATTAGGATTTTCTTAAGTTTGTCCTTCAGTTGCTTGATCCTGATTTTGCAAATCTTGTTTCTGGTGTTGTAACGGTCAACCATATGTCTCAAAATTTGATTTTCCTTTTTGGCCTTATGAAGGAGCTTCTACAAGTATATATACACTCTATCTAACCAAACATTTATGTCATCATTGATTTTTCTTGCAATTCTTTCCTCAAAGGTGAGTTCTTCTGACTCATGTTTTTCCTGCTCCAATGCTCTTTTAAGACCCCTTATTTTTGGTCTCTTCTCAGTTGTTTGGGCCTCATCATCATTATGTTCATCATGTGCCATCACAAATTTATCTTTGACATCTTGCCTCTTGGCCTTCAAAAACTGTAATTCCAAGAGTAGTTTTTTATCACTCAATTATTTGTTTTCTTGCTTAAGGAAGGAAATGACAAATTGTGATCTTGCCAAAATATCTTGCAGCTCTTTGATTGTGGCATATTTCTCTTTTATGATCAGGTTTTAGGTTTCATGATCATCTTGGACCTCCAAATCCACTAGGTCAAACTCCTTTTCTTCCTCATGGTGAAGGTCTTCCTTCTCTTGAACAAGTGCCTCTTGTTGCTTTTGATACCCTTGTTTTAATGATGTAGAAGGAAAGGCCCCTTTCACAATATGTGGAGAAAACACTTGCCTATTTCCTCTATAATAGGTTTTTACCTCTTTGTCCTCTTTGGTTTTCTTCATTGTAGTCCTGCTAGATAACCTTGTTTTCTTGTGAGAAACTGATGTTTATTGTGGAATAAGTCTAGCAGGCTGATTGGGTGGTGTAGTGAAAACCTTTGCCTCAATGAAAGTCGCCCATGCAATATTCAGATGCTTGAGGTGGTGAAGGAAAATTGTTTTTATGAGCGAATGATGGAATAGGTTGTTCATTTGAATCGAATACTCTCTGTTATGCACTATGTATGCCATCTTTTCAATGCTCCTGCAAAAATAGTAGGGAAGGTTGAGAAATTTCACCCTAGTGAATATCAGGAGCAAACTAATGTGATAGTTGTACAATCTGGAGAATCTGCCCTCACAAGTGAAATATTTCATGTGATATTCATCATGGGAGCAAACCTATTTAGCAACTGACCAAAATCAAATATCTCCTTGATGTTGTCTTTGTAGGGTGCTTTGAGGTAAGGTTCATATAGCTGGGCATCCAAATATTTAGTTTTGAACCACTTTTCACCTACATTAGATATCCCTGTAGCTGTTGCAATAACATCTGTTGAAATGGTGAATGTCACCCTTGCAATGGTGACTTGATATTCTTGGAGGTTTGTGATGAAAACCCTGGTCAAATTAGGATGCCTCTGCACTCTTTGGACCATCTCACAAAACTCAAAACAAGCTACATGCTGGAAACATTTGACTGCTAAGGGAGATGACACAAATTCCCTAGTGTTTTATGGTTCTGGTCTCAACATTATCCCTCCTTTATTGTGTGTCTTCTTCTCTTCTTATGTGGTGTTTCTCTCCTCCTCCATTATGTTTATTTTTTTTCTAGAAACCCTAGGGAAGAAGGGGAAGGGAAAGGGATAAATATTATAGGTTTAGGGAGTTGGGATAAGTGAGGGAAAATTTTGGGAAGTGTGTAAAGTAGTTAGAAATATTAGGGAAGTGATGGGGAGTTGAAAGGATAAGGGATATAGGGTAGGGAATTCAAATACCGGGAGGCCGTAATCTAGCTACCTAGAAAAGCACAGCGTAGGGGTATGGTTCTAGGGAATATAGCTTGGGAATGGGAAATGAAGGGATGTGAGGGTAGTGGGGAGTGATTTGTAGTGAGGAAGGTAAATGGGGTCTAGGAAAAACAAATTATCCTCACAAAGATGAAAACTAGGGTTTAATTACTTGGAAAATGACATGGATAGTAAAGGAGAGTTTGCACCATAAACTTATGACCATGAGCTAAAAGGAGGGGCTGTGAAGATGTGAATTACTTGTAAATGAGCATAGAAACCCTAAACTGCTATTTAGAACCCTTGGAGACAATATTTAAGGTTGTGGCTCTCTTTTTCAAAAAGCACAACGAGCTTGAGAAAGGCACAATGAAGCCCTGCAAAAAGTGCAATGTGCTTTTGGAAAGTGCAGCGTGCCCACTGCAAAAAGTGCAGCGCCTTTGGAAAATCTCAAAAAAGGATCCAAAAACTCTATTTTTTGAAGATAATTTTGGTTTTTGACTTGAATAAGTTGAGAGCTCGATGCTGGAGAATGAAAATGAATGAATTATGGTCTTTGAGGGTCTTTTCTACTTGGAGAAATATCATTAAACAGACTTGGACCCACATTTCGTTTTTTGAAATCAACTTTACATTTCATTTTTACCTTTAACTTTTGAACTTGATCTTTGAATTTTATCTTTTGATGGCTTATGAACACTGATGGATTTTTGGAATCTTGATCAATTACTGATGGAACCTTGAGTATTTGTAGCCAGGGAAAATTTTAAGGATGGAAAATTATCTTGAAGTTTAAAACATTGGCAAATCTCACTAGTCCCTAATATGAAAATTATAAAATATTTATTGATATATTTGTAAACTTATTAAAATTTATAATGACTTGATATATTGTATATATATAATGTTGGCAATTTTTAAGGTAAATTAATTTTATATTTTAAAATTTAGGCGAATCATTTTTAGAAAAAAGGGAAATTGGCGAATCTCTTTTTTGGAAAAATCATGGAAAATTAGCCCACCTGTGAATATTAGCCCCTAAATTTTTCCATGTTTGTATTTACTTGGAAATTTGAAGTACTTATTACAAATTAGGAACACAAAATTACATTTTTCTTTGAAATCAAATTTACTGATGAATTTTTTTATTATCACTCCTTCACTTGCTGGAATTTATGCATGAAATGATGATTTGATGACCTTGGAACCCTAAGACCTAATGGAGATTATGGACTGATTGAAACCATGATGAAAATGAATTAAATGGTGATGATAAAACTCCCGAATGATGGTACACTCAGTTGAGCGGTGAAATGAGCCAGCAACTAGTAAAATTTTGAAAGGAGTGAATTCAGACCTAGATCTGCATCCAGTGACCAAATTTTTGCATGATGAACTAATGGAATGATAAAAATTTTAAAATGGTACCCTAACAAGATATGATAAGAGTCTATTTGATCACTGGTGGTAGGATGCAAAAACTGGCACTAACAGTATCGACACCATGACGATAAAGAGTATCATTGATAATAAAATAGTGTCAGGATTGATAGTGTATACGTTGATGATTGTCAGGAGACAATTTAGGCTAAAAGAATTGGGTTTGGAGATAGATAAGGATATCTCCATACCAAGGGTCGTAAGTGATGATAAGGAAAAATGACTCATCAGGTAGGGGATCCAAGGCCACCGTTTCCTTATCAACAAGAGGCAGTTCAGCAAGAAGCTCAGCAAAGGCTAGGGATTTCTTAGATTTAGCAATGGAAAAATCCAAATAAAACTCCTGAAGGATGAAAATCCATTTGGAGTATTTTCCCCCTATGATTTGACAACTAAGGATGGGTTTCATGGGGTTGGAGTCGGAAATAACTGTAGTCTTTTGCAATATAATATAATGCTTCAAATAGTGTACAACAAACAACAGTCCAAGGGCCAACATCTAAACATGGGAATAGCGAAGTTGAGGACTCATCATAGTTTCTCTAAGGTAATAAATAGGATGTTCGTTGCACATATCATCCTCTTGAATGAGACCATGCTTAATGAGGATTCATAAGTGGCGAGATATAGCAATAAGTCTTGGTTGAAGTCAGGACGGATCAATAAAGGGGATGATAGCAAAGCCTATTTGAGATCATCAAAGGAATAGTGGGCTTGGTCTTCCTAGAGAAAATGAACTCCTTTCTTCAACAAACACATGAAACCATAGGAAATTTGGGCATAGTTGGCAATGAAACAATGAAAAAAATTGTCTTTTCCTTGAAGAATTTGAAGTTGGAGGACAATATGAGGAGGCAGATTAATAATCGCCTCATCCTTGGAGGGATCCACACAGATTCCTTATTGAGACATGATGAATCCTATAAAATGTCTAGATCGTATGAAAAAGACACATTTATCTGGATTAAGCCATATATTGTAAAAACGACATCGAAGAAATACTTTGTGGAGGTGGGAAGGATGGTTGCCACATAGCAAAGAAAGAGTAGTAAGGTCATCAAGATATACTTCAAGATGTGTTTTATATCATGAAACACATAAGACACTACCCACTGCAACATAGCCCCATAATTTTTAAGGCCAAATGGTAGCTTACGATAGGAAAATGTACCCCACAAACAAACAAAAGTATTCTTGTGTTGGTCTTCCTGTTTAATTTCGATTTCATTATAGCCAGTGAAACTATCCATAAAGGAAAAGATAGCGTTACTGGCACAAGAATCAAGGATCTAGTCGATAAATGTTTTACGATAATTATCCTTAGGACATGCCAGATTTAGATCACGGTAATCAACACAGGCATAGATAGTTCCTTGTTTTTTATCAACTGGAACATGATTACAAACCCATTGTGTCAAAGGGACATGATAGATAAAACCATCATCAAGAATTTTTGAACCTTAGCTTTAATGGTTGTTTTTTTACACGGGTTAACCAACTGGATCCTTTTTCCAAAAAGGTTTATCTCCAGGATATGTTTTGATTTAATGTTGGATGATAGATGAATCGATGCCAAGAATCTCTTCGTAAGACAATGAAAAAAAAAAATTTAAATTCTTTGAAAAGGGAAGTATAACGAGCAATCTTAGAGGGAGGAAAATCAACCCCAATCAAGATATTTTCCATCACACCTGGTTTCATGGAAATATTTATTGGAATGGTAGAGGAAATTTTTGCCAAGTTCCCTTCCAAATAAATGGAGAAAATCCATTGAAAATGCGGGGAAGGCTTGGTAAGGCTAGAGGAATCTAGAATTCGACGAGACTCATCCAAAACCTCTAAGTTGGGGAGAAATTAGGATCAATGATGAAGGGGTCACCAAGGATGGCCAGAGATAGACATGAATTATCGAATATATTCATTATATGGTAACGGGAAGTTAAGAAAGTCACCAGAGGAAGGATGGTCAATAGCTTAGGAAGGCGAGAAAACATCGTCAGGTGGTACCGAGATGGTATCACAAGATTCATCAAATGAAGAAGCCATGTAGGTAGCTTGATAAGCAAGCTCCGCTAGGCTTAAATGCATGGACATGCCATATGAATCGATATTTGATTCAACAAGTACCACCCAAGGATCGTCGAGAATATGGGGTCCTTAGGTGCAAGAAGGGATCATATGGAAATGAGCAATAACGGGAAAGGAAGGAGTGTCAAGAAGAGCAGCTAAGAAAAAACCCCCATAAGAGTGGAAATTTTCAAAAGTTCCACACCAACACTCTGAAATTGACCAAGATTTTTCCCCACAAGTGAAACAGTAGTTCCAGTGGTAGTAGAAAGCTAGGCCGATGGCACGTAATAGTTAAGTTGGTCAATAGTGATAATATTTCCTTCATGAGGAAACAAAAGTAAACGAAACACAAATGAGACTACTACATTCATGGCATAAAACCAACTACGACAAAGGACCAGGTTATAATCTAAAGGAATGTCGACGAATTCAACATCTTCATGTATTGTTTTACCCCTAACTCGATGGAAAAATGTGGGAGTACCCCCTTAGGAATGAAATTGTGACTTCCAAATTCTTTGATAGTGGTATTATACATTGTGAGAGTCGGAGCCCCAATGGATTTCCAACAAGATATGGACATGAAATAGGTGGAAGAGCCCTCATTTAACAGAGTGCGATGGATATTCATTTGGGAAACTCGCACTATAATTTGGAAAAAAATCTAATAGGCAATATAAGGGATGGATTTATCAACATTGAAATTGATGACACAAGAGTCATATAAGTCAACTCCACCAATGGAAGACAACAAGGCTTTGCACTCCCAAGGACATATTTGCAAGACCCCCAAGGTAGACATGCACAAGGTGCCTGGGAAAGATCTTCAACAATACTGTAATGCTGATAGGCCCTAGTGTAAGGGTTGTGTGTTTCCTTATGGAGAACACCCTTGAGGGGGCGATAGACAGGTTCCATAGGCTTATATAAAGTAAAAGGTATGGTGGAACTAGGTGGAGCTGGTCATTCCTTAGAAGGATAACTCGACTCAGGCACATCATAGGAGTTAGCTCATGTGGTTACGTTGATATCTTCATTGCACATAAATATGGTTGAATTGTGAGGGGGATGGGACGATGACTCGCTGTTTCCCCGTTGTGGAGCTCAAGAAGGTTTAACAATCATATTTTGCTGGGGCTATGTAGGGAATGGATGAGTCAAAAAAACAGGTTGTTGAGAAGATGGTGGTGAAAGAAGCCTATGGACTTCATCCATCCAAGGACATTCATGAGTAAGGTTGTTTCATTGAAAAATTTTACAGGGAAACTTTGCAGCGATGCTCACTAGTGCCCCCTCCCTGAATATTTTGAGTCGGTTGAGACTGCTTGGCAGTTTTATTTTGTTATTTATTTCTCTTATTATGCATGTTCTTTTTACCACCAATTTGAGAATTTTTCTTTGATTGAGTGGAATTAACCGCAAGAATTGTTAGCTCCCCGTAATTTTATAGATTGATTGAGATACAATGGATAGGGGTAACATCAAACCAAGCTTTGGAATCCAAGGACCTAGCCTTCCTCGATTCAGAGAGGCATCTCTCTAGTAAGTGCAAAGATGTGAACTTGTTTTCTGATTAGGGTTGATTTTAGGATAGATGTTAAGTGCAGGGTATTTTGATTTTTTTTGGTTAGGTATGATGCTCAGATGGATTTAGATAGAAAACATGGAAGCTTTTTAAGTCATTGGGCAATGGAGTCTAAAAAGGTCATGATAATTTCATCAATGGTGTTAAGAGAATTTGCAGGGAAATTTTAACTTGGTTGGTGGATCTTTAAGGTTGTGAAGGATCATGAGATGGACATTAAGCTTGAGAACAACAAGCTAATAAAGGGCAGAAAACAGAATCCTTTATATACTTGTAAACTAAGGGAGTTAGAAGATTTATAAGCACAGCAAGAGAATCAAAGGAATAAGCAAAACCTAATCCATTTGATTTCAGACTAAAAGAAGATAATAAACCAAGACAAACATTCAAATGAAATATAGAAAGGCAAGAAACTTATTTAACTTTCATAGATTTCATCATCAAGAGCAGAAAACATGTAAGATGCACAAATAAATATAACAATAGAAGGAGAGAAAACCCTGAAAAATGTAAAGTTACAGCTATGAAGGTTCCTTGAAACAATTTTAGCTAAGTAAAGGCAAAGATCATGATTAAAACAAACTTCTTTGATCAACTTAGGCAAAGATTCTTCAAAGAAATGATTCCAAGAACAGAGTATTTAGTGGCAAGAAATATGCAGGGCTAGCCATGAATCATGTTGAAACCAACTAATCTAAACCATTCAAGAAATGGACAACCTTAGGAAATACTTATAGAGAAAAAATATGAATTCTCTAATACATCCTAGCAGAAGAAAACATTAAGGCAGTGAAGGAAACAAACAGACCTAAGGTGCCATTAGCAAACATGTCTTAGTCTAAATTATTTGTCCTACTGCAAAATAGAAAGATGGAAACATATGATAACATAGAAAACATGAACAAAATAGAAACACATCACCATCAACCAGGCTTATGGATCCTACAAACAGTCCTCCTCCATAAACAAACAAATCAGGTCATGCATGGTCTCCAAGACATCTAATTCTCATCAAAAACTCCAAGAGACTATGTATTGCTCTAGAATAAGTCATCAAAATCCAACCAAATACATAAGAGCCTCATGCTCTATTTATGGAGCAAATGAGGAGGTGGAAACCCTAAGAGGCTTCCAGAAACCCTAATTTAGTCATAAATGTCATAAATGTGCTTAATGACCATGCAAGGCCCAAGACACATAATAGATAAGGAAATAAATGAAAAACATCAAAACATAACTCAATCAAATCTAGAGTTATTTTCCCAAAATAAATATTAAAAAACCATTTTGCCATTAATCAATGTCTTTTGTTGACTTTTTGGCCTATGTCAGTCAGTTTGTGCAACGCCACTTTTGCAGAAAATAGGTTGTTTTGCAACTAGCTTGTGAACCACTTCTCGATGTCAGATTTGGCTCCGTGATAGCTTGTTGGAAAGCTTGAAGAGTATAATTTCCAAAATTTATTTTGGTTTTCTGATACAGTCCCTGTAACCCTACCAAAAATGAAAAAATCTCCAACCTGTCATTTGCGCAGCGCCAAGCCTAAAACAAGGGCAGAAAGGTGTTTTTTGACCTTTTGGGGGGTCAAAACAGCTCCAAACCCTCTGAATTTTTTTGTGGATGATGTGCAGGTCATGAAAAATCCAAAAAATTCAAGCTTGCCTTTAGAGGATGCCCCAAATTTTTGCGTAGCACCGGTGGCGCTATGCAAAGTAGACAAAAAATTCACAAAAAACAAAATCTTGTCCAAATTCCTTCAAAATTGGTGGAGATCCTCCTTAGATGCTTTTAGATAATTTCTGAGAAGCCTCAGCCAAAATTCCAAGGTTTTCATGCTCATTTGGGTTTTTTAGATGTTTAATCTCAAGGAGGGCTTCTTTGAGTTTGTCATTTGTAAGCCTACTCTTCCTTGCGTAATGTTTGGTCATCTTCTTTTGAAGGGCAAGTCCTCTCTTGATCTTCTTGAAGTACTTGTGCTCATTTTTATAGTATTGAACGATGCACCTTTTCTTTCATAATATTCTTCCCATTCTTTGATCTGTGCATCTTTTTCTAGGAGCATCATTTTAGTGGTCATCTCCTCATCCTACTCATCACTGTCTAAATCAATGAATTCAAGCCCTTGGGTATTTTTCTTCAGTCTCTTACTCCTCCTTACCTTTTCTTGCTGCTCAATCCTTTCTACCTTTTTCTTGCCTTTGCCTACTCTTTTGATGGCTTGGAAGAGGTGGCCCCTTTCCTTTTTGAGGCAGCAAGTACATCTCTTTCTCCTATGTAGTATGTGCATGTGTGAGGGGTGATGATGGTAGTTTTGACTATGTTTTCACTATTTCTTTGACCCTCATCATTGCCATTAGCCTCATCTTGGCTTTGTTTTTGAAGGCCTTTGACTTCCTCCACTACCACTGTTGTTTTCAGTCTCTAACATGGTGATGGGAGAAACTGGTCGGAAAATTGGAGCTTAGTGAAAAACAAAATGAAAAAATGATGGTGAGGTCAACTTTTAGCTAAGAAAATAGTTCCTTAGGGTTTGAGTGGTGTTGTGGCTTTGAGGAGGTTTTTTTAGAGGATGGTAATAGCCTCAATTTCCTTACTCACCCCTACTATAAAATTTGGTACAAGAATTATTTTTAGGAGAGAAAGTTTCCTTTGTAACTTTGACCTAGGGTTTCACCCTCCTAGGTTTCTACCTTCAATAAACAAAGAACCAAGATGATTTTTGCAAATTTTCCTGAGGGATCAAGAAGAAAAACCACTTACCACTTTCTTCAAGTTTCTTCAATCTTGGAAGCACCTCAAAGGATGAATTTAGGCATCAAGGAATTTTTTTTGTAATTTGAAACCTTCCTAAACTTTGCAAAGCACCAGGCAGTCTTGCCCAGGCATTTGCGCAGCACCGAGCAGTCCTGCCCATGGATTTTACGTAGTGCCACTTTTTTGCGCAGCGCCAAAAAAAGGGTCAACTTGCAGGCAATTTTTTATGACCTTCCCGAAGTTTTATTTGAGCCCATGATAGCTCGTTGGAAATATTGACTTGTCTAATTTCCAAATATACAATTTTTTTCCTATTTGGAGTTGATTTTCCTAGTCAAAATTTGATTTGCCCAAGACTGGTCAAAAAACGTACAGAATGATGGTGCAGAAATGCAGAGTGTTGGTGCAGACCACTTTTGGATGCCTTCATAAACTCCAAATTTATCTCATGATAGATCATTGGAAACATTTTCAAGTCTAATTATCTTTTGATTCATCAAGAAAGTCATTTGGACAATCCAGCTGTGATAAAACCTGATTTTCCCAAGGTCACTCCAGCAGTGCAGAAATTCTCTCGTGACACTTGTATTTTTGAAATTTATCCCAAACCATGATACCTATGTTAAAACTGAAGGAGGTTTTTATTCCTGGCCCTATTTTGGAAAAAAACCTCTCTCACGTTTTCCAAATTCATATCTGTTTGGCCAAAGGCACATTTTTGAGAAAAATTGGCCCTAGGTGTGACACATGGCTTGTCTCTTGGAATGAATTCTTGGAAAATGATGGAGGAATGATGGTTATGAGATGGTATAGGCTTATACTTTTTGATATGATCTATCAAATGGATCCTTTGATCATATGACTCTTTTCCATGGAAAACCCTAGCTTAGTTGGAAGATGAAATTAGGGTTTGTTGTAGGGGACTTAGGATGGCCTTGCAGAGGGAGGGGAATGAAGGGATTAAGGGTTGTATAAATTCTTGGGGAAATTTTTGGGGATAGGGATAGATGTTAGGGAGTAGGGGAAAGTGTAATTTCAATATTTGAGTGAGGGTAAGGGGTCCAAAAGATCAAAACACAGGCCTAGTCTCAGAAAGTGTCAAATTGTGGCAATATACTAGGTTTTGTAGAAAAATGATGATTTTGAGGAATAGGAGTGATGGGAAGTGTTTATGAAGGTATATTAAGTATAGGAGGAGGTGTAAGAGCATCAGGATATAAGCCTTGTTGATTATTTAACCATGGAGGTCATGAAACCAAGAAAATTGCCTTTAAAAACCCTAGTTTTCTCTAAAAATAGGCATGTTGCCTCTCCTTTGCTCCGGATGTCTTTAGTGATGAGTTGGCCTCTTACCTTACCTAGTTCTCTACTGATAGCCACCTTTATACCTCTGCAGAAATGTCAAAATGGGTAGCTTTCCTTTGCATACTTTGTGATGGGAAGTTTTTATGAAGGTATATTAAGGATAGGAGGAGGTGTAAGAGCATCAGGATATAAGCCTTGTTGATTATTTAACCATGGAGGTCATGAAACCAAGAAAATTTCCTTTAAAAACCCTAGTTTTCTCTGAAAATAGGCATGCTGCCTCTCCTTTGCTCCGGATGTCTTTAGTGATGAGTTGTCCTCTTACCTTACCTAGTTCTCTACTGATAGCCACCTTTAGACCACTACAGAAATGTCAAAATGGGTAGCTTTCCTTTGCATACTTTGTGCTTGGCCAAAGAGGCCTTCATTGGAAGATTTTCTGATCTCCTTTGGACAAGCACTTGCTGATCTTCCTCCTCTTTGATTTTACTTTTTTGACATATGAAAAATAGTGACTTAGATCACCAAAACAACCCTACAACGTATGAAACCATAAATGACCTAGTGGGAGGCTCTTTGGACTTGTTCTCTGCTTGAAAACTTGACTTGGGATTATTAGGTGTAAAACAGATTTTTGGACAAAATGATGTATTGAAGATCCAAAAACCAATGTACTTGATTTATCTAAAGAGCCTACAAAGATAGTTTTGAGACCATCAATTCTTGAGGAATTTGGGAGACATAAGAGAGTTGATTGTTTGGTGACCTTAGGTCGGTGGAGGGGTTGGGAAACACAAGAACAGTGGGCTTGAGGCCAAAGGTGACCAGACATGGTGAAAATGAATAGCATGAGCCCATGATGGGTCTTTTGGGAGTACCAGTCTGACCTTGACATGAAAGGATGATAAGCTAGTGAAAATTTATCTTAAGGATAATGAAGGCAGTGAGATTTCTAGAACTCACAATATTCATGAATTTTGTTTCTAGAAATCTAGGATAAACATTTAGTCATCCATACAAAGAAAAAATTACTAATGAATAACAAGAACATCGGTGGAATACTTAGGAGGGGGTCCTTTAGCAGATCCATACACACTTGTTGGGGCTTGAGATGTAACAATTAGTCTCCCAAGGTGGGTAGCAAGTTGGCTCATTGGATCTGAAACAAACCTAATCACGCCATCGGCGTGTGGGCTAGGAGCTGGTTTAAGCGGGTCAATGGAAGGCCTACGGGCATTGGAAAACACTTAATACAACATACCCAACTTTGAATATATGATATCCAACTATTGGTAATCTAGAATAGATTTATCCTCAGTAACGACTTGAAACATGGACACCTCTTTGGTAATTTCTAGTCGGAGTGATATAATGAACTATTTATGGAGAATTTCATCAGGTAACTTGGTTCTTACCAACATCTTGTGATGATTCCACTCATGAATATGATCATATATTAGTGTGGAATCATCTTTTTTGAAGTTAGACATCAGACGAGAGTCGAGATCATACCCAGTTGGTAACTGAAAATGCTTCAGGAAATTTTGAGCTAGAGAGGCAAAATCACCATAGGATGCAGTGTCTAACTTGATGTACCACTTGGCATAATCCCCAGTTAACATTCTTTAGAACAAGAGAAGTTTGATGGAAACATACACCGATGAATTCGATGAGCACCATATATGGTAGGTGGTGATAAGGGTGGATGGATTCTCCCCAGGCTTCCTTTAGAACCTTGTAATATTAGATGGTAATGTGGCAGGCATAGGTAGCCACCAGGGGTCATGACAGATGGGGTCATTAGTCAACTTAGTGAGATCGGGTAACTCGAAAGAGGATATAAATGAATTGTGAATTTGAGTGAATGAGGCATATGCAGGAAACACCCTCGACTAACCTTGTGTGTGTGTGCCCCCCCCCCCCCCCGCCCCCACCCCCCACCCCCATAAATGGATTAGATGGATGTGTTTTCTGGTGGTGAAAAGGTTTCTCCCGGGAAAATAGTTGTTGTGGGCCAGCATAGCTGGTAGATGGATGTTTTCCCCCAAGGTAAAAATCTCCAGAGAGAAATGGAACCCCAAAAGCATGACTGCTAATGGGGTTGTACCTAGGGTAAAAAGAAGGATTAGACTGCGTAGTAGGATTGAAATAAGGGGAATGACCCACGTAAGACATGGTGCTGGTAGTGTGGTTACCCCTAGCTAAAATAGCCCCTCCAATAAAAGCAATGGTAGGTGGCATCCCGCCAAAGAGATAATTATACCAAGTTTGTGTCATACTAGAAGTTACATTTCCCCTAGGATGAATAGGGACAACTAGCGATCCCCCCCACAGATTCCTAGAAGTAACCATGCCTAATTGAGGAGCAGGAATAGTCGGTTGGGAAAATGAAGACGTGTAAATTCATGGACCTACTCACTGACTAGGTTGGGGTACCATAGTTGGCATAGAGGAAAGTGTGTGCACAAAAAAAATCGGGAAACTAGTGGGAGCCATAGATGAAATTGGTGGAATTCCCCAAGATTAAGTGAGAGGTGTGGATGGAGGAGTAGGAATATCCATGCTAAGAGGTGGTAACACTATCATGGCAGCCAAGACTTCTACTTTAGATGGTAATGAAGTCTTAGATTCTGCCATAGGGTAAATGGTAGATAAAGGAATGTAAGTGTAATCCAGTGTAGAACCGTCAGGATTCAACTGCAGTAAGGTGGGCCCTAAAGGATCAGTCAGAGGTGGATTGGCAGGAGCATCAAAGTGATATGCCGAAGTCTTAATAGAAACTAGATCACTATTAGTGGGTCCAGACATAAATTCCAACACTATGTGATGGTATAAGTTGCAAGTGTCGACAAGAACTCTCCATGTAGGAGAAATAAGTCCACTTCGTTCAGGAAGTAAACCTTGAAGACGTCATCAACATCAATGAATAAATTTAGACAGGGTGATAATAAATAAAACACAGTTAAGTTAATGCAAACACCCTAAGGAAAAACTATGGACTCAGACCAAACAACACACTCAAGAAAGGTCCTTAAAGATAGCACACACAAACATAATACAAATATTTCGGTAGTGGAACAGTTATACTAGTGACCTGCTTCCCAACCCTTTTAGCTACCAAATCATCACAAGTTCCTCCATAAGATGTGGAACACCCTGCAAGAGGACTGAGAGAGTATGACTAATATCTATCCCAGGTATAGAGAAGATAACCCCAACCCTGCACCTATGTATGAGACCTAGAAAGAAAGGCCACTATGGTCACCCCATATAATAACATGACCTAGGCGGACAGTCACAGGAAAAATAAACACGCAAGGGAAGGAAACTTAACCCCAAAAGGAGCCAAGACTAAAAACCCCTTGAGAATTACCTCCCAAGTGGTCCCCAAGTGATAAAACATCATTTGTATGCATTTCAATTCTGCTATATCACGCCACCCGAAACTAAGCGAAATGGGTCATGTCACCTCGCTTATCCAAAGTGTGACCTCTTGCTTAACCCCTTTTTGAGGAGGGCTTCCCATACCGCATTACTGCAAATGGATTTTAATCCCTGCCACAAGCTTCTAATTTTTTTTTTTTTTCTTGGAGTGGTTAACTCACACTCCTACTGACAAGACCCTAGCCTAAGCTAGTGTTGGTGTACTACCAGTAGAAATGAAAGATGAATCGAGTTGTTTTTATTATCGTGTTAACTAAAATGGTGTGTAAGTCTTGTAGTTAGTCACCCTCGTGCAACTATATGATTTTTTTTTCATTTTCAATTCGATGAATGATAGCTAAAAGAGGGAAATATACTATCTAACACACCAATGCTTACCAATATGCACTTTTCACTAAATCTTCTTGAATACAAAATATCTCAAGAATTTGAAATAATGACCCAAAAACACACCAAAAATCAAACTGTGAAAGATACCAAAACAAGCCTCTCAAGCAAGAACACAAAGCACTCCAAAAGAGAAAAATATAGGGAAACAAAGCCCAATAAAAAACACTCAATGCAATCACAAACAAAAGCCAAAGTGAAAATAAAATATGGCAGTGTCAATCAAGCTAGGGTTGCAGCACAATGGCCCCACCAGGGCCAATGTTCTATAAGGGACTAAATCACACCCTAGAGGAAAAGAGGCCTAAAAACGATCTCAAAGAAAGTGATACAATGTAAAAGAAACACTTTCAAAAAAACTTGATCAGATGACAGCTACACAACTAGTCACAACACAACCGTTTGTGACACTAATGGTAAAAAATCAAAGAGATCACTCAAAAAGTAAGAACGATAATGAGAAACAATATCAAAATATGAATGTGAAGTGTAGATCAGACCCAAACAAATTTTGAATAGAGCCAATGGAAACTGATAATAAATTCCAGAGATCAAACTCAAAACCAATCCAAGGCTTTCTATCAAAAAACTCAAGAAGAAACTCAAGGAACGATAAGCAAAGGAAGGCCTTCAATAAACCAACCCAGATAGATCAGATCAGGATCATAAGATAGCTAATCATGATCCAGACTTATGCAATTATGCAATAAAATACATAAATACACAGAAACGCAGAGATGCAGCAAAAATATAACTTCATTTAATTAATAACAAATGACTGAAATATGTGTTTGGTCAATTTAGTGTGTCCTAAATTGTTGCATTTAATTTGTCAATCCGGGAATCGTAAGCTGATGAAGTGCGGCGCACTATATGTGCAAGATAACCTATTTCTTAACTTTTTGTCGTTTTTGGTTTTTCTAAGGTGAAATGGAAATTCTTAAAATGAAAACAAGTTTGGTTATATTTGTTCAAGGAAGTGATATCCCCTATAATGATTTACCAACTTGAAACTTTAAAAGAAAATTGAAAATTACAATGAAAAGACTTGAAAGAAAGTAAAAGTGTACTGCTGAAATGAAAAGGTGCTGCTAATCTAATGAATCAAAACAGTAAACTAGTGAACATGAAAACCAAACTATTCTTGCTGCCAAATAAACACAAAAGAAACTATGCTTAAGGAAATTCAAAATTGCAACAAAATAAATCTAAATCAGATTACATCAATTTATCTTCTGACCCTTCATCATTAGTCCAGCTATGATTTTCGGAAGTAATCATAAACAACTTGAGTAACTGATATTTAATTTGCAGACAGTAAACTAATACTAAACCATACACTCATGATTCAATCCCTCACCATCAGTCCAGCTGTGGCTTTCGGAGGCAACCGAAGATGTCATGCATGATTTAATATATCTAAATTTGCAGAAAAGAAACTAATACTAAACTACACATCTCATAATACAATCCCTCACCATCAGTCCAGCTGTGGCTTTCGGAGGTAACTGAAGATGCTATGAGCAGATTAGTATATCTAAATTTAACTATTGAAGCAGATAAGCAATACTAAAATTAAACAAAAGCTATGAAAAGCAAATTAGCAGCAGAACAATGTTAGTTCCATGTCACTAGTCAAAAAGCTATGAAAATGCCCGGGCTGCCTATCTATAACCTGAAACAAGAACACTGATCAGTGATTATCAACATAAAACATGAAAGACAGAAATGAAATGGAAATTATGGAAGTTATAAACAGAAATGAAACAAATGCAATGTATGAACATATGAATGGATTATGACACAATGAAATGAAATTAAAATTATACACTAATGCACAAAACCTTAGCTGAGCAGGGGCCCTCTACACCAGCCTTGGCAACGGTCCTCAAATATGAATTAAGTTGGAAAACAGAGTCTTCTTATATTAAAAAGCAGTCATTACAGAATGGCGATGTTACGGCACAAGTGCAGCGTAATCACACTACAGAGCAGAATAATAAAAGATAACAGAGACTAACATTCACTAACTCTATATGCGTATGCAAACGCATTATATATAACAACGAACTATAACTGTCTCCTAAAGTTCATGCTGGTGGAGAGCACGTAGACCACTACGTCCACGGATCTAGGATCATGGCCGTGTTGGAAAGTAAATCTACGAGAGGTGGATGCTTGAATTCGACTCTAGAGCCCTGTACAGATGTCGATTTATCCTCCGCAGGCTTAGAAACGGCCGTATGGATCTTTATGTGACACGAAACAGAGTCCGGCCGACATGAAACTCCATGGTTGACTTCCATGTGGACGTCTTTGACCGCGGCTTCTTTGGATGAGTTTTCTTGAACCAATAGGACACGAACCATGTCCACGTCATTCCTGACCTGCCCATGTGGCTCGTTTCCCTTGTAGACACCTGTAGCATAGAGTTTCACAAAATAGCTGCGGAAAGTTGCAGCAGCTGCGAAAGTGGCAAGATTCCGCAGCTAAATGAACAAAATCTAGATAAAATAGCAAACACAAAAATATAATTAAAAACCATGTTAAATGCTCTTTTGCACATGATATTGACAATTTGGGAGGTTTAGGTGAGTGAAAAAGGTATGGAAAAGTGTATGGAAAAGATGCAAATTTGGGACTCAACAATATGCTTATAGACCGAATGTAAATAAACTAGCTAGGGCATTGGTAGCTTATCTCTGAGAAGAGATGTGGTGGATACAAGCCTTTGAACTATGTTAAAATGATGCTTGAAGGCCTATTTATGATTGATAAACAATGGAAAACCCTAAACATCCAAAAAACTAACTTTAGGACATGAAATTCCCAAACTATGGGCCCCTTTTGGGTAAATTGGTACATCAACTTCCCGGGGGCGTATCTTTCTCATAGGATCTTTGTTTGATGCACACTATACCTTGTTAGAAATATATATCCGAGGATTACAACTTTTAAGTGACCAAAATCAGTTAATGATCTATGTTGGTCATGATTTTCCCAAAAATTGTCGTTTAGGGCCTCAAAACGGCTTTGGAAGTTCAGGACACGAAAAATTGCAAAAAAATAGTTAATTGTGCTACAATTAAGGAAACTGAAAAGATGAAAGAAAAAATGGTGGGGGTCCACCTAGATCAGCCCTCCCCCCTTAGGAAGTAATGGTCCCCAATGTTTTGAGTTCCTCCATGACATGAGGACACTTCTGCTGAACATGGTCCTTTTTGAACCGCTTGCCCTAGTGGAGGAGTTGACTTGATTTGACAACTCGATATAATTGGATCCTCTATTGGTGAGTGTTGTTGATCTATGTGTCCATGATACGATTAGTTGTGGCTTATTCCATGCAGTTTGGGTTTAACTCTGTTAGTGTGAGTTGTTCTGCCATGTAAGACGTGTTCAATAGAGGTGGAAAGTAGGGTCGAAGGTAGTCCACATTGAACACTATGTGCAGAAAAGGAATGGTGCAATACTGAGCTCGAAGATATTTTCCCTTATATCCTTGATGATGGTGTAGGGCCCATATCAGAGTGGGTGAAGCTTGTGGTGTGGTTGAGCGAGATGCTCCTTCTGCAAATGTCGCCATACTTTGTTTCCCACCTGGAAGTTGTGTGGCACCCGATGTTGATCATATCACTGCTTGGACTTAGCATTGGATATTTCCAATATGTCATGAACTTGTTGGCGGATGTGTTGAATGTGTTAAATGAAGATTTTCACCTTGTCAGCTTCAGACTGGACATGAGCGGAATCTGACTGAGTAGCCGCAAATGGCATAGCTACTTCAATGGGATAAAGTGGCTGGAATCACAAGCCCACCTGAAAGGGGTTGTGGCTAGTTAAGCTATGGAGATCCCCGTTATATATGTGTTGTTCATAGGGGAGGCTCTCATCCCATGTGCGTAGATTATTTTAGTTGTACATGCGCAAAATTTGTATTATTATTCTGTTGACGACCTCTTTCTGGCCATCAGTTTGGGGATGGAAATTTGTGGACTTGGTGAGCTTGGTGTCCGTCATTGACCAGAGGCAGGAAAACAATGTACTAAGGAACTTGTTTTCCCTCTCTAAGATGATAGAATGTGGGATTCCAAAGTGTACCCACACTTGTTCAAAGAAGATTTTACAAGTGACTTATGATGTGATATTCTTCTTTTAGGATATCATAATGGCCATCTTTGATAATCTGTCGATGACCACCAAAACACAATTGTTTCCATGCTTATTATAAGGAATGAAATACATGTAATCCATGTAGATGGATTCCCAAGGCTGACTAGGGGTAGGCAATGAAGTATAGAGGCCTTCCTTCTTAATGGTCAGTTTGGAAATGACGTGGGAATTGCAGGACCTAATGTACTTCCCAACATCTTGTCGAAGGTTTGGCTAATAGAACTACTTTTGTAGTATTGCTACTGTTTTCTTGACCCAAAAATGCCGAGTGACCCAATTGTAGTGTGCTTTAAAAATCATCTTGGCGCACTTGCTTGAAGGAACACAAAGGTGTCCCAGGTGACATAGAAGGGCATCCTGGAGGTGAAATTCTAGATATTTCTTACCCTCTAAGAGCATCTTATATGTGTGGCCGAATTCTAGATCAATTTTGTAGAGAAGTGGCCAATCGAAAGTATCGTGTCCTCAAGATTTGAGCACAGTGGTTAACTCCATGATCGGTGGTTGCTGAGTTAGACTGCAACATTATTGGTGTTGTCCTTCTTGTAATTGATGTTAAAATGAAAATGTTGCATGTATGTGGACCACTTCTGATGGCGAGCATTTTGAAACTTCCCTTATGTCTGTATGAACTATAGGGGTCGGTGGTCTGTGTGGATGATTGTCTCCTTCCCCAAAATTTAATGCTTCCATTGTTGGCAAGTCTGCACAATGGAATACATCTCCTTGTCATAAGTGGGATACTTCCGGATTGTGTCAGAAAGTGTCTCACTGTGATATGCCACTCACTATAAGGAAAAGACCCTCTAGTGGATGTTTTTGAGAAACCCCCTATAAAAATATTCCAGACATCCATTTGTAGTGGAGGTTACTAGAGGAGGTTGGCGGGTGGAGGTTTTTGCAGATGTTTTTTTCCAGTGCGTTTATCATCATAAACCGCACCAGTGCATTCAAATAGAGAAAGCACCGGTGCACACAAAACATTGGAACACAGGGACACCATGCACTCGATACAAACCCACCCGACGTGTCTCATTAATGTAGAGCATCGGTGCTTTACAAAGAATCCACACCGGTACGTCTTAAAACCCCGCGCCAAACACTGAAATAGCGCGATGCAGTTTTAAGACATCTCACCAGTGCGCCTATAAAACCCACACACTAGAACAGGGCTAAATAAAAAAAATTACAGAAAAAAATCCACATTTTTCACTTTTTAGTGCTCTAGAGATCTCAAGCATCAGTGCATATTTACCTTGTGTGAGGCACCTTGCCATCGGTGCTCTGATTTCACGCGCTGCTGCTATCCATTGCCCACCATCTCGATTTTAAATTTTGCAAAATGGTGGGAAAATTTAGTTTTTTGCAAATTCTACATTCAATATGCCTCCTCAATGTCCAAATGTACAGGTATTTTCCTTTTTTTTCCATAATTAAACCTTTTAGCAAATTAGTTTTCTACAATATCTTAAAATTCACCTTATTTAAAAAAAAATTCTCACGTGATGCACTCGAGCCTTTCGGCTCACACCGGTTTGCGGTGTTTCCTGTAAATTTATAGGCCGCACCACGACTGGTGCTAATGGTATCTACACTGGTTTCAGGGTGGTACTGAAATGGCGCACCATGATTTTTTTAAATTTAGAAAAAGTGTGGTGTAGTCGGTTACCTGGCCGCACAGTTAACCATGTCAAATTGTGGGAGTGTGGGGTGTTGACAGAAATATTCGCCCTGGGGCAGGTAATTTTGTCAGTGCACTGCCCCCCTGAACTTGACATAGTCAATGATGCGGTCATGTAAATGACCGCACCATTTACTATGTAGTGATGTCAAGAGGGCGGTGTGCTTTCTAAACTATACGCCTTGGGGCGTATAGTTTGGTCAGTGCACTGCCCTCTCGACACTGGTAGATAGTCAATGGTGCGGTCTGTTATACCATCGCACCATTGACATTGTAACAATGCCAGTAGGGCAGTGCACTGAAAATTTTCAGGTGCACTGCCTTCGGTGCGCTAGAAATTTTTAGGTGCACCACCTCTGGTGCGTGACAAAAAAAGATGCACCGTTACCGGTGCATGCCTATTTTTTGTGGCACACCAACTGTTTTCTTTTTTGTTTTTCCAAAAAAAATTGTATATGTATATTCCTAAATACATGTCTCATTTAATAAAAAAAATTGTATTTAATATGTCAATCATTCAACGAAGTGAAATGAGAGAAGAGAGGGAACAACAACAACAACAACAGGTGGACCAGTATAATGTGGTTCACCTATGGGAGGCATGAGAGAGGGAGAGATATATGTACCTTCGCCCTATTACAACAGCCATCGAGGGGCTCCTAAGGCAGATATGCAACCTCAAGTTCTATGAGGAGGCTACATCCCTAAAGGGCCATGGTGTGTTTTTGCGACATCTTATCCGCAGGTGGAATGCTCACCTATAGGCTTTCTGGGTTGGTCCTAACCAATGGTACATGCCCACTAAGGAGGAAATCTATTTCGTTACTGGCCTATTGAGGAGAGGGGTACATTTTCCCTCATTCCCAGAGGTCCTCCATGGCTATGCAGCAGGGAGTTAGTTGGTGTACTCCCAGAGATACATTAGTTCGGATATATTGTCTCCTTCATATTTTCAGGTCTCTGGAGGTCAGTTACATATTACTTCATTTGGTGGAGAGGAGGTGAGGTGTCTCTCACTACTGATTTCGACCATTTCACACCATACTAGTGACGGGCAATGCATTAGTTGCCCACTTCTATTTTAAGTTGATTCTTTATTACAAGAGCCACGAATTGTGAGGTGGTCTGCCATTTTTTTGTGGCAGTTTTGTACAACTTTAGATAGATGTTGTGCTCAAGCACAAGGGAGGGTGAACTTCCCTTCTGCTTCAGAGCTATTTTGTTTATTTTTTGATAGGCTTCTAGAGACAAGGCCTACTTTTGTTCGGTAACCTCGTAGGTCGATGCTGCATGTACAGATGCAAATGTGGGGACAGATGATGCCCAAGAGGGGTGATTCTGAGTTTTCCACGAGGATATCACATGATTCACTGGAGTTTCTAGCTAGTGTTGATGAACATCCCTTCATTCTGGTTCCCTGTCCATATGCTGGTTTGGATTTGCGAGGGTGCGTCAAAATCCTTTTCAGAGATGATGAGTCGCCAAATGATAGAGGTAATATTATTGTTTTATTTTAATTTATTCTAACATGTTCTTTAACTTTTTTTTATTAAACTATTTAATGAAATTGTCTAATTATTATTGTGTACTTATATATATTTTACAGACATTGGGTCATTTGATGTCGATGAGATGCCACCACCACCAAATGATCCAGGTGTAGATCCTGATGAAGATCAGGATATTTTTGCCGAGGATCAGGCTGGGGAAGACAGACTTGGTCCTCATGGTGCACCGATATCGCCTTTTGCTAGGCATAGGCTTGACATTATATTGAGGATGGAGTTGGGTGACCAACTCTATGCAATTTTTGTGGAGGCGGGAGTCAGTCCCACCACTATGCGAGAAATATAGGTCGATGCTAGGCTGGTACATATGTGGAGAGGCATGCTGCGTGATATGTTCACCCTGATGCAGCATATCGTAGGAGCTATGAGCTTAGTTACGTGGTTGAGGAGGGCCCTTTGACGTAGGCGTGGTCGAGACGCAATACGTGGATAGTCGAGAAGCGAAACATCATCTGATGATCACGATCAGGGGAGTGATCATCATTCACCTCGTGCTGCAGATGAGCAACCTGTAGCATCGACCAGTAGTCATGATGGAGAGCAGGCTAGACAATCCATGTCAAGTCAGCAGCCTACAGCATCCAACAGTACTCATGATCATGAGCAGGCTGGACCATATACCATGTCGAGTCATCATGAGTAGCCGACAGTTGATCCTGATCAACACGAGGAACCTCTAGATCAGCAGGCACATAATGATCGGTATCTATCTGAGCTTGTCGAGGCTACACCATTGACTGAGTAGGCCTCGACTAATACTACTATTGATGATGTACCACCAGCGCCTGATATCTGGCATTTATATTACAGTTGTATATTTTTGACATTACACACACACACACGTATATATATATGGTCCATGTATTTTATGTTCATGTTGTAGTTATACTTAGTTTTCATGTTGGTGATCATCATGATGTGTATATTGTTAGGTCATGTTAGATATGTTCATTTAATGTGCAGCTTACAGATAGATGTGTATGTGATAAAAGTTATTTGACATGAGATGTATATTTGATGTTTGTGTGGTGATGATGTTATACAATGCAGTTTTGTTTTGTTAGATGATCATGATCACGATGATTAGATGATGTTAGCGAATTTGAATGTGTTTTTTAGTCGAATATGATGTTTGTACGATGGTTATCATGATCGTGATATTTATTTAATTTAATATTAAATCATGATATTTATTAAATATTATGTCATGATTGTAATTGAAATTTTAATTTTAATTGTATGTAAAATTGTAAAATTGTAATTGTAATTTTAAATGTAATTGTATGTAAAATATTTGTAAAATTTTAATTGTATTAATGTGAAATGATTGTAATTGTGATTGTATGTAAAATTGTAAAATTGTAATTGTCATTGTAAATTTTATGTAAAATTCTAAAATTGTAATTGTAATTGTATGTAAAATTCTGAAATTGTACTTGTAATTGTAATTGTAATTTTAATTCTAATTCTAATTGTATGTAAAATATTTGTAAAATTTTAATTGTAATTGTAATTGTATGTAAAATTCTAAAATTGTAATTGTAATTGTAATTGTAATTACAATTCTAATTCTAATTGTAATTGTAATTGTATGTAAAATATTTGTAAATTTTAATTGTATTAATGTGAAATGATTTTATTAAAATTTGTAAATTTGTAAATTTGTAAAATTGTAAATAATTGTAAAATAATAAATCTAGAATAATATGATTTTTTGTAACATAATAAAGTTTAGAAAATAATTCAAATAAATTCATGTACTTTAGAATTATCATTATTTTATTATGATCTTACATACCAAAAAAAAACGAATTTATACAATACGTCATTGTTTTTGAGATCAACATAATTGCAAATTGTCAAGTGAAATATTGATTTTAACATTAACACAATGAAAATTACCAATTAATTAAAAATACATATATAATGTTTCAAAAAAGATATTCTTATAAGTTATAAGATAATTAAGTTCTCTTCTTTATAAAAACTCATCTTAAAAAGTATAAATATTGATGAAATAGCACATGTGCCATTTCACTCTCGGTTCTCATGATCACCCTCATTATCTTCTAGTTCACATGGCATGATAACACTATTGTTCTCAAAAATATGTTTTGATCTATTGTCATGTCTCAATATGAACTACCAATCCCTATCCAACACATCTGGGTAAAAAAACACCTGGTTGCAATGTTTGGGGAAAAAATAGGGCTCCTTAGCTTCATCCCACATCTTTCTAGAGTTGACACATATCAGCCTACTATCGTGATCTTCCTTTACATTATTCCAATCAATGGTGTCCCACCAATCGCACCTAAAAGTAACACATTGGAAAGAAGAGAAATCCACTTCAATTATCTCTTGTATCTTTTTGACGTAACCTAATGTCCCACGTTCTAGGTTTTGATCACGATGGCTAGATTGACTAGATTGATCGAACTCGACTTCCACTCCACAATCTTGTGTTATGTTTCCATCATCGACATTTTCTGTGCGGAAATATGCCCACATAGATGGGAACAAATGCACCTACAAAGAAGTTAAAAAATCATAGTGTCATGTGTCTTATAATAACCCAACAATTAAAATATAAAATATAAATGTAATTGCATTTTAAAGGTGCATTATTAAGTTTCAAATGTACATATAAATTAAATATATTATTATCGAGTTGGTGCACCCAATCCCTACATTTAGCACATCCTCTTCAACATGCGAGTAATGACCAGTTGCACCGTATTTATCTCTGACTTGGTCAGCAACCCAACTGATGGGGCATATTTTTGGCATATTTTCTTTTAAATGATCAGGATAAGGCACACTTCTACCATTCAACCATCTGAATTCTTTCCTGTCACTATCCCATTTCATCCTCCTTTGTTCATACAATGTGACCCACGGTTGTGTCGCTTCGGAATTGTAAAAAAATGAATTTATTGATTGCTTCAATTTCTGCATTCACTGATGAAATAAAACCGACATTATATAGTACATAGAGAACAAAATATAAATTATATTGAAGTTCAACATGAATATTTACTTTGTGTAAATTTCAAAAACTATAAGTCGCTTACTCTTTATCAAGCACTTTTTTCGATTCATTTGGAGCAACTCCCCTTCTCTTTTGTCTTCATTCCTTTCATCGTCCCAAATCATCGCACCTGGTTTGTTGTCGATCTCCTTGATGTACTCACCGGCATAATATAAAGACTGATATGATATGTACCCCTCTGCCATAGACCCCTCGAGTTTTTCCCTTTTTCAAACAAAACCTTTCAATTTCTTTATGTACCTCTCTGAGAAGAGCATCCAATGACAAGAAACGACCCCAACTAATTCAACCTCATCTACTAGGTGTATTAGAAGATGAACATGCAAGTCCATGAAACTCGTCGGTAGTTCCTTCTCAAACATACAAATAATCTCAACTATCTTTTTATGCCACCATGGAATGCTAGCCACATGAATCTCCTTTGACGTGATCCAATGTACAAATAAAGATAATTTAGATATGGCACATCCTAGGTCTTGAGGGAATTGATGTTTCACACACCCCCACACAAACAAAGGATAATTACACTGCAAATTTATAAACACGTTCAATAATATACAAAATTAGTTATGTTTTTGGAGCCCTGCATGGGATAAAATTTATTAATATAAAAATAATAAAATAATTCTTTTGACATTATACATACTCTTAGAATATTAAAATGGTCATGCAATTTCAACCCCGACAAATGGTCATCCACGGTGAAGCAGATCCGTAGTGAAGACTTGTACGAAGATGACACCCTCACACCCATTATAACTTCATTTGCCAAAGAAAGATCAACTATTTTTAAAATCCATGGGACATCACCTTCTTTGAAATACCATGAATTAGAGGGGCCAATGCCTGCCTCTTATCCTATACTTTCTAATAGTCTTGGCCAATGATTATTTTTTATTTTTTGAAGTAATAAGATCTTTCCTAATAGCCAATGTGTCGCTTTGTTTCAATGATATGTGCCTCTGTAAAGAAGATGAAATATTTTTAAATATATGCATGGGATATAATAAGTGGGTAATCTTAAGATGATCCCAATATGGGAGGTGATAAAAGATAGATTTCCTTTTCATCCCGATTGGAAATTTCTCAACATAGGTGTCAAATAATTCTTGATCATCGAACATAGTCTCCCCATTTGAATCAAAAATTTCTATGTCTCCCCATTTGAATCAAACATTTCTATGAACTCCTTCTCCTTCTTTCTCTCATATGCTCTAAGCCATTCAGTTGGTGTCATTATTGGAGGCCTTTGGGTTCTCTCTCTTTTACCATTGAAAGCGGATGGTGCTCTTTTGTAAGGGTGTTATTCTGGGAGGAATACCCTGGAGCAGTCATACACTAGCTTTTGTAGGTCGTTGGACCATCTAGATTTCAGACAAGGTCCACAACATTTACATCCAAAATACCCTTTTGTTACAGGACCTGCGAGATTATTGTATAAAATTTATATGCATAGCACATTAAATAATATCATGAAGATCTGAACAATTACAATGAACTAAATAACTAATATGCGAAATAATATTGTTACGTATATAAACAAATCAATAAACATGTAATTTAAAAGAGAAAACTCCTAAGCCTAGATAATCAAGTGTTGTGTAAGCACATATGCCATACAAAGTAAAACTCCTCTCTGCCACAATGGGTCTTGATACATCATATATATTTATCCCATCCCATAATTTCTTCAATCCATATACCAGTGGTTTTAAGTAGACATCCATATTCTTCACTTGTATTCTACTAGGGACTATGAGAGCCAACATAAGATGTTAATTTTTCACAGACAACCATGGGGGGATATTGTTATTGATCACTACTATAGGCCAAACAGAATAGTTGGTGTTATGGAGGGAATATGGGTTGACGCCATCCATGGCTATGTTGAGTCGTAAACTTCGTACTTCATCCTTGAATTTTTTGGGCCATGTATCCTCTATATGCTTCATGGCTATTGAATCAGTTGGGATTCGCATAACTCCCAACTCACTTTTGTGTGAGGCATGCCATCCCTACAACATAGCTAATTATTTGCAACAAAAAAGCCTTTGAATCCTTGGGATTATAGGCATGTGACTCAATATCTTAAACGAGGACCACGTGATTTACCCTTCTTTTTTTATTTATCATACCTGTCATGTCCACATTTCGGACATATCTCATTATCTACATATTCTCTTCTATATAGAATACAATCATTTGGACATGCATGATATGATATGTACTCAACACCCAACATTTTCAACAATTTCTTTTCTTTTTCACAGCTACCGGACAAGACATTATCACTCGGAAGAACATCATTTTTGAATAGCTTGTAGTTAGTGATCATGGAAAATATTAAATGTACATTAATGTCGATACAATTATTAATGTTCATAAAATTACCATTTGTAATGTTCATTGTGTGATTATATTTCTTAAATTTATATAAGGGAGGACTTTATGGTAACTTACCTCAAAATTTTCGAGAAACATGCATTTGACTAGCCAAAATTTTCTTTCAAGTTGTACAATAACATCATTGTCCCCAACTAGGTAGACTTTGATTGACCGCCATGTCCAAAGAGAGGGGTGGTGGAAGAAAATTTAGGGCTTTCGAAAAAGGTAGCAGCGATATGAGCATCATCCCCTAGGTGATCATCGTTTTGGAATGCATCTAACAACATTGTCTCCATGGCAGTTGTATCCCTTAAGTAATCATCCATACCAACCTCTATTTGATTGCCTCCATTGCCATCTTGTGAAGAAATACTATTTTTGTAGTCATTCGTAATTGGTGAATCTGGACGTAGCGAGAATTGAATCGGTGGTTCATTAAACCATTCTTAGTATCCTTCCTCTCCGATTTTTTCTCTTAATTTATCCTTCTCTCAATTTTACATTGTTGTGGGGTGCAATGGAAGATGGTAGGTAGGTCGCTCATCATCAAGTCTAGAATCCTAATAATTTCAGAAAATATATTTGAACATGATTAGTACAAAATCTTTGATATCAATTAGTAAGAACGTTGACAATGCATGATTAATTTGTTTGACGTTGAAATAATTACATTAATATACCAAACAATTATTATTACCATCATTTTCCTGGGATTGTGACTATAAGATGCAATATTGTTACAATTGGCTGGGTGAAGCGGATGTCCATTTTCATCTACCAAATGCGTCTTGCGGTATGATGCTCCTGATAAGAGCTTTCGATGTTTTGGAGATGTTTGAATATTTTGTGCATCTGAACTCGACTCTGAATTTGCATGAACCTGCAAATTTGTATACATTATAAATTTTGTTAATATGATTGACATGGATAAAAAACATAAATTCAATTAGATAATGAAAATATAAATAAAATCTGAAGTAAATATTACGTCTCGAGATGGATAGGGAGAACTTCGTGATGGACTTTGAGAAATATTATGAAATGAGCTAGATTTTGAAGAATTGTCCATTCGATATAATTATGATATTTTCTCCCTGCATTTGAGCAAAATCAACAATAAATTTTAGTGCACACACATAAAAGTAATTTTGATGCCTTAAAAATGGACTTATTGTTATCAGTGCTTATGTACATATAACTGCACCGGTTCATTTTATTTACTGCGCACCAGTGCTATGTTATTAACTGATGTACCAGTGCGGCGTTATTAATTGAACATAGGTGACAAAAATCTGGAAATAAAAAAGCGCAACTTTATTTTTTTAAAGTGAAAAAAACGGTAAATTGAAAAAATGGCGGAAAAATATTTTCAAAAATTTAATTTCATAAAACAATTCTTTAAATACTAAACACTTTTCATTATTTCACTATTTTTTCAAAAATGTACAGCTAGAGATTTACACCAGACATACCTGGAGCAATAGAGCATGACAACACTGTGGAGCAACAAAATATTTTCGAATGGAACTATTCAAACAATCAGAATTTCGAACCTCTGGTGATTCAAACCCTGTAGCATAGAATTTCAAACGATCTCGTGATTAAATTTTATTGTTCTTTTTACATTTTCTGCAGTATTTTTTACACAACAAGTAAAAAATTTAAATTTTTTGTTCATCTTCAAAAAGAAAAGAAAAAATCCATTTTACCCTAAACCCTTCATTATTTTTGTTTCTGCTCTTGCTTCTTCCTGTTTTTGTGATTTCATAATTAGGGCTTTTCATTTTATATTTATAGGGTTTGTATTACTATATATATAGGCCTATGACATCTAACCCATGGGAAGACTTGCATAGTCGGATCCCAATCCATGTCGGCCCTTGCATGAACTTTTAAAAACTGATTTTTTTTAATCGGTGCACCCTGCGTAACCTATCGCATCGGTGCCCCCTAAGTAACTGAGCGCACTGGTGTGCTAGATTATCATAGCGCATCATGCACGTACAGTTTGATAAAAATTTTAAAAATATTTTTTTTTTAATGCATGCGCCATATGTAAAATAGGGAACATGTGCTCTATTTCATTATAGCGCACCGGACACGTACTGTTTGGAAAAAACAATTTTTATTATGTGTTAATCGGTGCACCATGTAACATATAATGCACTGGGTCTCCTTGTTGGCAGAGAGCACCATACGATGACCCCCTTTTTGCGTGGGGTATTTATAAGAATAGGCTGCACCACCCCCTCCACGACACCATATGCTACAAAAACTAACACTAGCCGGTTTTTTTTTTTTTTTGTGTTAATTGGTGCGATGGTTAACATATAATGCACCAGTGCTCTTTGTTGACATAGAGCACCGTGTTATCACTCAGATTTTCCTTAAATTTTTTGGAAGAGGAAAGGGATCCGACGTAACCACAAACCAACTTTTAGGTACAGAATCTAGCCAATCTGTACCCAGAGAGGGCTCTCTCTGTAAAATTTAGCTTTGTTTTTGAAGATATTAGGCTAGTTATAAAGTCCAAAGGTTTTGTTTGAAATTTGGGTGGTGGAATTCGATAACTAAGGGCAAGATTGAGTGGTTCAGGCCATTGGGCTATGGAGTCAAAAAGATGGCTTTACTGGATTAAGTTTCTAAACAAAAGATGGTTTCACAGGGAAAGATAATCAAACAGGGAACAAATATGAATCTAAAATGAATGAAATGGATTTAAAATGGATGAAAGGCAATCAAGAATCTTTCAACACATTTATAAGAGGGAAAATTGAGTGATTATTAATAAAGAGAAATTAAATATTCTTTACTAAATAGCCAAAATATATAAACTAGAAAAAGAGGAGCAATTAATAATTCATTGTTTAAACCAATTTAGAAGAAAACATACAGAATAACAATGATTAAAATCAGATTACACTTAAGCACTTTTTGATTTATTCCTTTTCATTAATCATTCAGAAATGAAACACAGTGATATAATAAACAGATCTAAAGACTTTAAAACAAAAAGGAAAAATGACTTATTGATCCGTAGTCTGACACATGAATCCTGTAAAAAGTCTTTCGCATCAATTCATCATCCAGCTAGCCACAAAAAATTTCTCCAATAGCACTTTATTCCAAAAAATTCAATGTTACAGCAAAGTATATGAATCCACCTTTAATACTCCAATTGATGGAGTATTTATACAAAAAATTATACAAAATATCTCATAACAAATTGAGATATAATCTAGGATGACTAATAAGTATTTTACAAAAAAATAGAGACAGATGGTCTCGTAGATAAGGAAAAATGATAACTAATGTTGTGTTGTTTCCTTCTTTTGAGAATGTGCTAGAGGCAGGCCTTATGTTTTGGCTTGTTGCTATCATCTTCAGTAATTCTATGCCGGTTGCTCCATTTCACTGATACTCTTTAACTGCTCTGATACACTTTGAACTTTATTCACCATTTTATCCTTATAACCATGACTTACTGCAGTACATAATCAAAATGTAAGGATAATTCTTAAAAAAGTTCCAGCAAGTATTCCCACCATTTTTCTTCTGGTATCCTGGTCCTTTGCATTTTTCTAAGAGTTTCATCAGTTTCTGTATACCTAAAGAAAGTTGGTTGAAATGGGAACAAATGCTTTACCTCATGCTAGAGATAAAACAGATTTTCCAATATGTCATGAAGATTTTTTCCTATAGGAAATGATGTTGATGATGAACTAGTTGAGGCACTAGCCTAAGTGTGAGCATACTTGTCCAATTTCTCAACATGACTTTCAAGGTCCATCAATTTATCCTCTGAAACTAAAGGACTGGGCAATCCTTTATTCAACAAAATGTCAAATCTTTTTCTGAAGGTAGTGATTTCTTCTTGCATGTCAGAGCATCTTCGTTCCAAATTCTGCATCAAAGTTCTTTTCGTAAAAACTCTCTTTATTTCCAAAATCGTGCCTGTCCTATCTTGAATACTAAATTCTTCAAGTTGATGCTTATTCTGAGTATTTAAAAAGTGGATAAGTCTATCAGCTTCTTCAGGCTTGTTTCCCAATTCTTCTCTTGCTTTTAGGATTTCTTCCAAAGCCAATTTGACCAAATCATTATGTTCATACATTATTTGAATTGAGGGCCAAACATCATTTATTAACTGGATGATGTTGTCCCAAAGAATTTCATTTATTTCCTTTAAAGGTTTCTCCAATGTGAGATCCTTTTCCAATCTGCTAACCAACTTTTCTAATCTGTTGACCTCTCTTGTTTTATCTGCAACACTCATCTTCGAGAGATCATATTTTTGTTCCAAAGAGGTAAGTTTCACCCTTGTTCTCTGTAGCTCAGTTACTTGGAGTTTCAATTCCTCCATTGACTTTGTTAATTCTTCTGGACTTAAATTGGAAATATGTACCTGCGACAATTCTGTTGGCTTACCTGTTGTTGTAGTACCTGTAATTACCTCTGGTGTAGATGATGGAACACTAGGCTGCTTGTCTTTCAATGCCTTTTCAAGCTCTTTTTCTATTTCATTAAGTTGTTCATTCAGTTTTAAGAGCAAGTCCATTAATTCTTCTTCAGAATTTTGCTTTATAATTTCAGCAGTCTGGGGATGTCTTGAGGCTGGTAGCTTTAGTTGTTTTCTCAAAGATGCAATATCATCATCTTTTTTCTTAATTAATGATTCTATTCCCTTAACATCTTTGGGATTATGTCCCAATATAATGATAATTTCCTCCAAAGTTTTTATCCTACTATCCTTAGCCTGAGAAGAGGCTTTTTCAAGGCTTAATTAAGCATTTGTATTTTCCAAAGAATCCTGCAGTTTCTGGGTCATCATTGATTTATCCATCAGAGTAGAATAAATCATCTCACCTGTCTGTTTATGCAGCTAAATTTGATCTAAAGGATGAATATCCTTTGCTAGGACTTCAAAATTAGTCCTGATGTAATCTGCAGCTGTCTGAGGTTGCTGCACTTTGGGTTTGAAGTGACCCATTAGCATTTTACCTTGTTGAATGTCATAAGCTGACATCAACCTTTGCTGATTCTTAGGAGCCATCTTCAAACACTGATTGTAAATTTGAAGTCTGAGAGGATCGTTTTTGGCCTTGATATTGATGAATGTTCTTTTAATTTCCCAGGCATCTTTCACTGGTGGTTTGAAAGATGACACTTCTGCACTTTGTTGCCTTTGCATCTCTTTTCTCTGTAAAGTAGTGGATGTCCCACTCTTTGCACCTGTTTGCTGACTACCCAATTGTTCTTCCCCTTGAATATCAAGGATTTCATGAACAGATTCCACTTCTGGAAGAGGATTCATTTTTTTTCTTTTAGCATCTTTCTATTCAAAAGATCCACCGATAGGAGTAGCTGCTTCAGAATCTCTCTTTTTGCCCTTTTCTACATTCAGAGGAGTCTGTAAAATTGATACTTCTGCTACATTGGTCTGAGTAGGGGAAACGTGTACTTGACCCTATTCTTTATAAGTCTGAGGCTGTTCTGTCATTGTAAATTTTTCTGCAACTTGGATATCAACCTCTTTCTCCTTTCCTTTAGATGCTACTGTAGCCAATGCACTGATTTCTTGTAGATTTTGTTGAGAAGTCCCAACAGAAGAAGAACCAATACTTGGTAACTGTACTTGTCCAAAAGAGTCCAGGTCAAGTATTTTTTCAAGATCTTTGATTACATTTTCAACATTGACCTACTCACTATCCCGTTCTACCAATTTTCCTTCCATCCATTCATCCATATTGGCATACTGTTCAATTTCTGGGATTCTTTGATGAATGTATGGTGATAGTTTGTTTTTCATTCTTCTGTCACAAATAAAACTATTTGGGTCATAAGGTACCCAATATAAACTTTTTTGTAACTTAAGATAATCTTCTAATATCCTTTCAGCTTCCTTTCCAGCATCTCTAGAGTTACAAATAGAGGGACCTAGCTGGCTTTTAATCCTGAGTTGAGCCTTTTTCTTTGCATTACAAAAATGTACTATATCTGAGTTGATCATCTGCCTGAAATACTCTAATGCAAAGAGTCTCATCGGGACATACTTTGGCAATTTGAATGGGCATAACTCACACCCATAAACACTGATTTCTGTGTGATTCTGGTATAGGTACCAATCACCTATCTGGTATTGTTTTGAGAGCTAAATAATCTTATTGATTTCATTATTAACCCTAGGAGGAGAGACTCTTGTGAACAAGGTGGTTGCAGGGTGTACAAAAAGGTTAATAAACTCATTGTAGGAATAAGGAGAATCACGAGAATTATGAGTAATGGCAGACCAAAAGATCACAAACCTAGGATTTCCTTTGGCATCAAGATTTTTGACATGGAAAGGGAAATTTTTTGATTGGTAATAGAGCATGAGATGATAAATAACAGAAGAATACTTGAACACTCTCTCATTCTCTAATCTCATGAACTGATCATGGATTTTTTCTGCAATGTATGTAGCAAAATCATACTTGACAGCAAGGGACTGTCCAGGGGTGAAAATAGACAACAATACTAGGGTTAATTGGTCAACATATTCACTAGTATTGAAGCCCATTATAAAGGATATCATGTTCAGAATAAGTCTACCCTCATCAGTGAAAAAAGTATAACCATAAGGGGGAGGGCCTTTGGGCTGATGTTCTGGCAACATGAAGGTCTGGCAAAGGCGATTTAACTCTTCATGGGATAATTTTGTAGATTTCTCAAGTAATTCTCCCATAGACAGGGGAGTGAGAGCTTGACCAGGTTGAAATTGTAACATCTCGTTGATGGACTAAGCAGTTATGGGAAAAAGGACATTCTGACTTGGGGATAAAACTGCTCGTTGATTGGGATCATATTTTGCATGACAGCAATGGATTATCTCAGGGAAAATGTGGACTGAGGGGATAAGGTACATGGGGAGATTTGATTCCCATAATCCAAAAATTTTAGAACCTTTCAAATAATTGTCTCTGCAGTAGCAAAAAATTTGAAGGGGACTTTCACTAGTAACCAGGTCTTTAATTTGGAAATCTCTGTCTATTAATGGCAAATAATCTAAGTCTCTGTGAGGGGCATTTAGGTGTGCTACATTTAGAGCCACGGGAACCTCCATTTCTGGTTCTTGTGGATTCAGAAATGAATTCGGTGTTTTAGTCAAAAATAGGCACAATCACTGGTTTGGGAATATAATTGCAGTTTTGGGAATAAAAAATATCAAATTGAATTTATTTTCAGTCTTTAGTGTGGAATTAAAACCAAAACCAAGAATTTTTTACAGAGTTCGGCGGGAAATTGGAGTAAATACCTGTTTACGGGAAATGAACAGTGGTTAAACAGGTGTTGGCTATGGCAGATAAACTCTGGATTATTTGACTGCAAATTTCTTCAGCGAGGTAGAGGTTGGCACACTTTGACATTTAAATTCGAAATTTGTTGCCCGGGACACTGGTTACTGCATAGGATAATGAAACTGACACTGGTTTGTTTGTTTTATTCACAAAGTCAAAAGGTTGGCGGGTTTTTGATTGATGACGTTAGCAAGTACGGAGGTTTCGTCAGAGGAGATAGGCGGTAAGTGGTTTCTATCGCACCACTTTTGGGGAAAGGTGGTTTCAAGCGGAGGGTGAGAGATTCCATACAATGAACGACGCGTGGCGCGGCACTGTTTGGAAAACTGTCGGGCCATCGCGCGTTATCGTTCAGATGTGGATGGCTAGCGATATGGACAATAGCCATTGATCTCAGATGGGTTGATCGAACGGTCGTCGGGAAAGGGAGATGAAAGGGATTTAATAGGGTGGGCCCAATGCAATTAATTATGAAATAATTGTATCAGGGGTGATTTTATTGGCGGATTAAGTTATTAATTAACCTGGAGGGTTAATTAATCCTTTTATAAAGCACAAGAAAGTGATCGGGAAAGGTTTTGAACTGGGATTTAACCAAGGTTAAGACTTGCAGTTGAGGGATGTGTATTGGGAATTTTATCAAAAGGTTATAGTTTTAACCTTGGGTCAAGGGAGTCGAAGAAGAAAGAAAATACACAAGGGATGGGTTACTTTGAAGTTTGGTTTAAACAAAACTTCGATATTTTAAAACACATAATAAAACATGTTTTCACTGTTTTTCTTCAATATATTTCTATTATATGGTAATTAAATCAAAGTAATGTAGTTACCATAGGGGGCGGGATAAATATAAAGATATATTTTATCCAAAAGGGAGTATAATGAGGGTGTTTTATTCAAACATGTGGGGATTAAATAGTTTGACTAAAATTATAATAAATGAGTTTTTGGGTATTTAATAAAAAAGGAGTTATATATAATAGGAGAAGGTCATTCTTATAGGGATTTTAAATAATAAATTAGAAATTAATGTGGAGAATGAAATGAAGCACTAAGTGTGAAGCATTAGGCTAATGTCTTTAACTTATGCTTTTATGAAATAGGGTTTTTATGAAATATTGCATGATTTTCCTAAGTAAAATGGGATTTTACTTAGGAAAAGATTTTTTATAAATGAGCAAATGTCATGATGAATGGTTTTAAGTACTTAGGTTTTTCCAATTATTGGGCCGAGGGTCCGGTCCTTCCAAAAGTCAAGGAAATTCCTTGAGCCCCTCTAATTTTCAAAAGCTTCAGTACTTAGGGAAAATTAGTGAAGTTTTTAGGGAAAAATGAGAGGGGAAGTTAATAATTTGACTTTGTTTTGCTTGAAATTTTTCCAGTGTATTGTCTGCCTCTGCACTTGTGATGAAAGTAAAATATTTAACACATCTAAAGCCATTATTCCTCACATGTAATTCTGAAACACCATCCACCTACCCTACCTACTTTACCCTACCATTTTTTCTTTTACATATGAAAATCTATCTAATTCTAACCTTATTACATCCAAGGGCTCATATTAAACTGGTGAACTCCTTTTATTCACTCTACCTATCTACTTATCTGCCAAGATTAAACAGTTTGGTCAGATTTTATTCTCTATCTCTAAACCATAAAATTGAAAGATGAACTAGTCAAGCTTAAACTGTTTGACTATTCATGAATTGTGGCATAAAATACAAGTTGCACACAATTTTATTTATTACATCAGAGAAAAAAGTAGTGGCATTTAGACTTGCACACTTTCCTTGGCCTTTCTTTTGTTGGGGTTCATTTTCTTTCACTTTTTTGGCCATTTTTATTTTTTCACCCTTTGATTTTTCTTTTAGGGTATACCCTCTTTACATTTTTTAAATTTTTTTGATTTTTCGAGAATATGGAAAACCTTTGCAACAAGGAAAGGTATGAACATATTACATAGCCCATCAAGTCAATCATGAAATATGAATCCTATTGGTATAGGAGACTAACACACCGTACAATGTTTTATACTATTTTGGTAGTGCATTTATAAGAACACAACGCATCGACCTCGGTGCGTACACCTTGAAAAGCACACCGGTTTCTTGATATTTTTTTTACATTAAAATTTGATGATTTATTTATAAAATATATTAATGAATGATATGGTACAGGTTTCATATTGATAAATAAATGGCTGACAAGAGATCAAGTAACAAAAATACTGATAACACATAAAGAAAAGAAAAAAAGGAAATTTCTTTGTAAATTCTTTACAAAAAATACTATTTTTGAACTATATGTAAGTTTAAATAATATGTATTGTTTACTGTGTATCATGCAGAGCCACAAAATGACGAAGATCAATAAGATTATTTCTAATCTAGGACCAGAAGAGCATAAAATCTTGATGGAAAAATTGCAAAAGGATGAATCGGGTGAATGAAAAAATACTATCGATCCAATATGAGTTTCTTTTTTAAATTTTCAATAATAATATACTTAAAATTATTAGATAACATGTTTCAAACAATCTATTAATTCACATATGTTTAATGTTCTACATGGACCAACAATTCAGAAAAGGAATGTTGTTCTAAGAAAAGAAAAAAAATAGAACATACAAATGAAAATGAATTCCTCCTTTGCTCATCTAGAGTGGTGTTGGAGGTTAACGAAAGGGGGAAAAAATTTTACAAAAGTTTGAGGGATCTAGTGGAACGAATGTATAGACGTTCTTTACACTTACGATAAAAAAATCAATCCAATGATTCCAAGAACCAAATTTTATCTAAACTACAGGAAGAGTTTCCAAAGAATTGGTCAATGAGACATGTCAGAATTTTAATAGAAAAAACGTACAACAACAAAAAAGAAGGAATGAAAAAATAATATTCCATTAAAAAAAAAATTTAGAATTATTTATAAATATCACTTTTGTTATATTTACTTTTCACATATCAATATAGAAATTAAATAGTTTATTGTCATGGTACATTTTCAGGAAGATTATGAAAATCTCAAAACATGAACGAGCTAATATCGGAAATATGCCAGTAGGAATGTCCAAAAATGTGTGCAAGGAGATGGTCAACGAAATGGACAAAATTACATCGCAGGAGGAGCCATCTCAACAACAACATCCTTCAAATGTAATATGTAATCATTGAATTTTTCGATTTTTAGGTACAATAAATAAACAATTTATCATTAAATATTAATTTTCAAGTATTTTCTTGCAAAAAAGAAAAGAAAATGGAACCCATTCAACACATAAAACAAGATGACACGGAAGAAAAGGGTTGATATCTAAGTTTGTGAGTAATTGTTACTTCCTTATAAGAACTTAACTAGATTTCATTTTTGTATATTTTAAGTTGTTTTACAACAATCATCATTGAATTTCTTCAAAGAGTTGCTAACATACAAAGAAAAACCATCAGATGAATTGATTGAAATTGGGTTAAATATGGGTTGTGAGTATATGTTGGCATATATCAGAAATTAATTATGGAATTTGTAAGCATCTATCGATCTTGTTTTACTTAGCTATGTCTATAATTAATCGAACAAAAAAATATTTTATATTAAATATATGATTTTTTATGGGGTATAAAAATTGCAGGAAACAAAGTATGGAACTGTGCCAACAGATGAAATCTTGAAAGATGGCATGAAATTAGGTTTTAAAGGAATATGTATAGTTCATGAGTCAATTTTTGCTATGGTACACCATTTATTTTTGATTTACAATGATGTATATTATTTAATATTAAAATTTTCATTATTCTCACCATTGTATATACACTCATTACAGTTTATTTTTATGTTTGTAGATAGAAGGTGAAGAAGAAGAAAAAAAATCAACACCGTGAACAAAACATTCCTCAAAATAAACCAAGTCATGGAAGTAGCTCGAGAAGTGACAGTAGTTCAAGCGAAGAATGATGATCATTATGTTTGGATATCAAAGCAAGGCGTTGTATTTTTTGAAATATTTTTCTGTGAAATTAGACATTTTGTTTAATGTAATGGGCATAGTGTCCCAATTGAAAGACAAAGGGATACCAATAACTGTCCCATTTTGTATGACAAAGACTGTCTTATTCATATATATATATATATAATAAAATATGTTTTAATTTATTCTATTGTGTTCTCCATTGTCGTTTTGAAATTTAACACCACTGATGAAATTTGTGGATGATTAAGCATTATAGTGAAGAGATGTGAAATATGATGATATAATATAACAAATTAATCCAAACATCACATTCAAATACACTAATAAAATTTTAATTGATATGAATACTATTATAAGATATCTTTCGTCTTTTGATGAATAATGGATTTAAAAAAATCATAATAATTATGATATGATATAAAAAATTAATCCAAACATCACATTCAAATGCATTAATAAAAATTTAATTAATATGAATACTGTTATAAGATATGTGTCGATTTTCAATGAATAATGAATTTTAAAAAATCACAATAATTGCATTGTCACGAGTCAATGTTTCTAAAAACTAAAAAATGAACATCGGTGCATGTCAGTTACTGTACACTGGTGCATTTGTATGATACAGTGCAACGATGCATTTCTACGACCTATGGACACCGCAAAAATACCAATATGAATTATAACTCTTAGTGTGTTTGTGTGAGACTGCGCACCGGTGCGTTTATCTGAGACTACTCACCGGTGTGTTTGTACGACCTATGGGCACCACACAAATACCAATATGAATTAGAAAAATCGGTGCGTTTGTGCGATATTATGCACTGGTGCATTTATGTGAGACTACTCACCGCTGCGTTTGTACGACCTATGGGCACCGCACAAATACCAATATTAATTAGAACAATCAGTGTGTTTGTTTGATACTGCGCACCGATGTGTTTCTATAATACTACGAACTGGTGCGTTGATACAACCTATGGGCACCGCACAAATCCTAATACCAATTAGAACAACCCGGTGCGTTGTATTACCTACAATGCACCCAGTGTGGTTTTATACCTTTACGGCCCGGTGCATGCACCTTTGACTGCCCTGGGCCGACTGTCAAGATGACACACACTGGTGCATTGACACACGAGTAGCGCACTGATGAAAAAAAACATCCGTAATAACCTCCGACCGCCCAGTTTTTTTAGTTGTGTTGAAATTCTGTTAGAAGCTCTGCCAAAACCTCTGTTACCAAAAACAAATGTTGTAGATTTTATTTCATTTTTTTATAATTTTGGACAATTTTATAACACTAAAAACCTCCTTTATAACCTCCACTAGAGGGTATTTTCCTTTTAGTGACTGGATGCCCCTATTTAGTAAGAACTTTCCCAATAGCATAGTCAGGGGTATATGTCTCGATCTCAAATGGTTGTTTCAAGTCTGGTAATGTGAGCATTGGTGCAAAGCAGAGGTGATGTTTCAACTCTACGAATGCCTTCTGTTGAGATTTATACCAAAAGGATTTCTTTTTTTATCCTCCCTTGATGACTTGACTCAAGGGCCAAGTGATATGAGAGAATCCCCAACATGAACCTGTGGTAGAAGTTGACAAGAAATAGAAATTTGTGGAGCTCTGTTAGATTGGTTGGGAAAGGCTAATCCCGAATGACTTGGACCTTGGCTGGATCCACATGCACCCCTATCTCATCACTAATGTATCCCAGATATTGAACCTGGGTCATGCCAAAAGTGCACTTCTCCAAATTGGAACACAACTTGTGTTGCTGCAGTGTTTGGAGGACCTGTCGGATGTGGTGAAGGTTCTCTTCCCAAGTCTGGCTGAAGATTTGGATGTCATCCAAGTACACCACTACAAATGAGTTGGTGCATGGTCGTAAGATGTCTTTCATTGGCCTCATGAAAGTTGCAGGAGCATTTGTCAACCCGAAAAGCATGAGAAGCCATTCGAAAAGTCCCTCATTGGATTTGAAGGCAACCTTCCACACATCAGAGTGTTCGATTGGTACTTGGAGATATCTGGACTTCAAGTCGATCTTGCTGAAATATTTCCCCCCTTGATTTGGTCCAGACGGTCATAAATCTATGGGATTATGTACCTATTCCTAACAGTGATCTTGTTTAACACTCGATAGTCAATAAAGGGTCTCCAATCTCATCCTTATTTTGCACCAACATGATCGGGCTCCCACAGGGCGATGAAATCGGCTGGATGAAACCTTTCTACAATAGCTCCTAAATCTGCCTCTTGATTTTGTTGTTCTCCAGAACAAAGAGTCGATATATTGGTCCATTGGGCAACGACGCACCTGATGTCAGATCGATGGAGTGCTTGACCTGACAGTGAATGGGCACATCTGTGGGTGAGGTGAATATGTCCCTGTACTCCTTCACAACCTTGTCCATCTATTTTTGCTGTGTGGAGAAGCCCTAGCTAGAGGTCATGGCCACACTCTTCTTCTTTCCTTGAGGCCAGATCATCAGGAAAAAAAATCTTCTGGTTTTGGAAATGAGCTTACTGCATTGTTTTGCAATAACTAAAGATATGGCAGTAGGCGGTGCTACCTCTGATGTCCAGTATAAATTATTTCCCAAATTAACAATAATAGCACGAGGTTTGGAATCATACACAAAATGTCGCTTACACAAGTATGGTTGGCCTAATAATATATCATAAACATCAAGAGGAGTACTGTCACATTATGCCTCATATGTGAAGTACTTGATGACGTAGGGAAGGCGATATTTCTAGATAACGCAGAGATCATGTCATTGTTGATGCCACCCGATGGTGTATGGTTGTGGGTGTGTTGTGGTTGGCAAGACCAACTGTTTCACGACCTTTGCTGAGAAGAGGTTCTTTTGTCTCTCGCTCTTGACAATGAACTTCCATGGGGAACCCTTTACCCACATCTAGGAATGGAAGAGGCACTGCCCCTCCTCTGGATCTTCCGGTCCCTCCCTCTGGATATTCATGGTGGCAAAGGTTTCATTGGGATCTGCATCAGTAATCTGCTTCCCTGTGTCATTCCCCTTGTTAGGTTTTGATTCAGAGTCAGAGCATGCATCTGATTCAGAAGCCTTTAACTTGGCCATGAGTGACTACTTGGCTCGACACTCACTTGTGTTGTGAGTGGAGCTCTTATGGAACTCACACCACTTTCTCGTGTCCTTGTTTGGCTTCATAGGGTATGGAATAGATTCGTCAGCTCATGCACATCTTGATCGCTTTGCTACCACAGCGTAGTCCATTATATGTAATTGTCCTCATATCTCCCCGTAGATAATATTATTCCTTGATGGTGTCTCGGAAATGATCCCAAGTGGGTGCGGCCAAGAACAGAGAGGGTTCCCTCTCATCCTTTTTCTTACAGTAGGTTTCCCACTAGTCCTTGACATGGGGGGCGAATTTGAGGAGTGCAAAATTAATATTTTCCTGGTTGGAAAAGTCATGAATCGAGAAATATCCTTCTATTAGATTCAACCATATATCTACGATGTCTGCATCTATTTGGCCCTGAATATGGGAATTTCAAAGTTTATTTGTACCTTAAAAGGAGTGGTGCCTCCAAAGTGTTTGTTGGATGTAGATGTGCTGTCAGTGGGTAGCCGTTGAAGGATGTGGGCAAAGTTATCCATCATCACGTTCCTTTACTTCTCGAGGGCCTTTGTGAGAAATGTTTTGATAGGATATCCTACTCCCTCATCTTTCTTTTATTCCCCCATGGGAGGTCGTCGGTGTTTTTCGAGGCTGGTCTAACAAAGGTTTAACCAGATCGAGCCCTAACTCCTTATACCCTGACCTTGTTTGAGACATGCAAAGAAGAATCGAAAAAGAGAAAACCACTCTAATACCATTGATCCAAAGTTATGCAGGAATGTAATAAAATATAGAAATACACATAAATGCAAAGATTTAGCATAAATATAACTTCATTTCATTAATTTCAAATGACTGAAATATGCTTACAGACATAATGTAAATAAACTATCTATGGCACTAGTAGCTTATCTCTGAGAAGAGATGTGGCGGCTACAGGCCTCTAAACTATGCTACAATGAGGCTCAAATGCCTATTTATGATTAAGAAACAATGGAAAACCATAAACATCTAAAAACATAACCATAATAGATGAAACACCAAAACTATGGGTCCCATTTGGGTAAATTGGTACATCAACTTCCTAGGGACGTAATTTCAACATACGATCTCCATTTGATGCGCACAATATCTTGTTAGAAATATCTATCCAAGGACTACAACTTTTGAGTGACCAACATGGGTCAAAGATCCATGTTGGTACTTTTTTTCCCAAAAAAGGTCATTTAGGGCCTCAAAACAGCTTCGAAAGTTCAGGACCCGAAAAACTGCCAAAAATAGTAAATTGCACTACAATTAAGGAAACTCAAAAGATGAAAGAAACAATGGTGGGGGTCCAAGTGGAATAGGCGAGTGGCCACAATATCCACCTGGATCATATCAACTACAAAAAATTATGGATCCAAGTATGTTTTCAATAGATTAGCGAGAAACAATAAGATTGATGCTTAATGAAAGAGATCGGGTGCTCTAAAGAGGCACTTAACCAACCCAAAGAAAACTGATAAAAAGAATATATTTGGACCAGATCCAATGAGTAAATAGTAAGCCTGAACTACAAGAATACATAAACAAAGATTTCATATTGAAATTCAAATGTTTCAAAAGGCTAAAATCCTTAGCCACGAGCACAAAATGGCTTGGGTTCAGCTAGCTGTGGGCATAGGCTTTCCAACCAGTGCTTAAGGGGTCCTTTCCTGCGGGTAGAGCCTTAGAAGGTGGTGGCTAGGGTTCAAATGATTAAATTTCCCTATTTTCTCACGCAATGACCAATATATTACAGAGGTAATAACCCTGAAAAATAGCCGAAAATAATTGCAAAAATTTAAGGAAGCTTAGCAGATCAAAAACAAGAGGATCCAATAAGGGTCTATGGAAAATTGGATACAAAAGAGAGTGTGTTGTCATTGAAAGCACCAAGATGACCCACTTTTGTATGAGTTGGCTAGGGGTCCATTAGTGTAGGAGTTTCCTAACTTCTCAAGCCCATAGGTATCTAGATACATTCTCCCAAAGGATGGAATGAGCCTATATAATCTCACCAAGAGGAAAAGGTGGAGAGGAGAGTATCCAAACTATAGGGTGAGAGCTCTGCCATTTTGGGAGAGCTATTTAGAAGAGAAATACATTTAACTAAGACCTCACAAGCTCTCTAAATGGAAGCAAGGTGACAACATAAGATCAGGATCTTAGATCATCTAAAGTATGGTTCTCCAAAACTGGCTCTCCTAAAATGACATCGCTCTTGCCCTATAGTTGGGATACTCTCTCCCCCACCCTTTCCTCTTGGTGATAATATATAAATTCATTCCATCCTTTGGAAGAATGTATATAGACACCTAGGGGCTTGATAAGTTAGAAAAATTCTATAATAATGGGCCCCTAGCGAACTCATACACAAGTGGGTCAAGTTGATCCTCTCGGGGAATGAAACCTAGAAACAATTTTCATGCTTATGATATTTTTTTCAATTTATCAATTATGAAATAATTATTATCTCATAATTATAATATTTTGGAAAAATAATATGAGAAATTTCTCAAATGTAATTTCACCCTTTTAACATGGGATAAATCCCACATAAGTAAAAGAAAAGGTGAAAAGGGATGCATTTTATCCAAACAAATGAGGTAAGTTGATATTAGGTTTCTCTCACTATAATGGAGTGGAAAAAAGGGTTATAACATCGATAATAAGAAATTTCCATAAAACTTATAGGATTTCAGGCAAGAGGTAGAACAAATCCACGTAGCAGCTCAGAATGCAACTTCTGCACAGGTCTACTTGGAGGAAATGAGAGTAGTGATACTTGGTGAAGTATCGACACTTGTAGAGACCATGCAAAACCTCTATGAGGAGCTTGTTACCGCACATAAGGCAGTTGTCTTCTTGCATGGATTGCAATATAAATGCAAATATTTTGTCAAAAATCTTAGGAATGTATAATTTATCATCATCGTCATGCATGAATGGTCAATGTGATACAAGTGGCACCGCTTGACTTGGGAAAGAAAATGACACAATAGGCAGAGCTATAGAAAGTAAGAGTCTGAATTTTCATCCAAAATAACAAGCAGCACACCTCATTCATTGGTAGAATTCACACCTCATATGTACGGTTATACAACAGTCTCGATTTCTTGGTGAACACACACAAGATCCCATTAGTTGTCTCGCTCACCGAAGCCAAATGTAGGAACTAGTTCATGCAGGATATCGAAGAGTACTTGGAGTAGCTTAGATATATTTCCACCAAGGAAGATTTGGAGTTGAATAGACAAAACATGTAGAACTACATTGATGGCCATGTTCAAGAGAGAAAAATGTTTCTCCTGCTATAGAAGTAAGTTCAAATTTGTTCCAAATCATTGTACCTGGATGCCATGGAGGTTAGATTCTGCTTCTAGCTAGACACCATCACACAGTTTGGGGATGTCATCGCACAGTACCGAGCTTGGCACCAATATGTGACCGAAAGACATCAAGTGGAAGTTGTTGAGCTAGATTTTCCCCAAACTTAAGCATGATGGTGTTTTGTCTTGTTAGGTTGTCAAGTTGTCTCTACCCTATTTCATCTTATATGCATATGAGTGTAAAATGTAATATTCTTTTGTAAATATTTTGTAAGTGAAATTCTAAGTATCCATTGTGGAATGTGAAAAGTCATGATGTAATGTAATTGAATAGTCATTTGTAAATAAGTTTAATAGTCATGAGGGGAGTCTAAGAGTAAAAAATGGGAATGTGAAGAGTCACCCACTTTTTTTAAAAAATATATCCTCATAACTCATGTAAAGGGATTTTGGGAGCCAAGATTTTGGCTAGGCTTAGGCTTAGAATAAAGAGCTTGGGAATTTTGTGAGATCCTTGGCTTAATATAGCATAGAGGGTGTTGTTCATGTCAGCTCCCATTAAAAATATTTGGCCATTGACTCCGTCCTGAATCCATTTAAAACCCCCTCTCGTGGCCAATAACCTCCATATTCTGCTTGTCATTACCCTTTCCACCCAAAAAATACACTGTACAAAGGCTAAAAATCGCAGTATAAGATTTATCGTGCTCAGCCCCCCGCAACGTTCCCTTGTTTTGTTCTCTACACGACCAAAGCACCGAAGCGCCGCATGAAAGGAGCCGGTCGTTAAAGTTTTCGTCCGGGAGCCGTCCCTCGATCAAATCCAATCGACGCAGCGGAGTTGGTTTTCCCAGGAACCCTCGGCACCCGCACGCATTGCAAAACCGGCGGTTAATTCTGCACCGCCATTGCTGGGCGAGCGATATTCTCCATGGGGCCAGCGATTCCATAGATCGCATGACAAGTGTCCTCAATGTACGATCTCCAAACCGCCCATTTCATGCGTTAAAGGTCCGACCATAGAGGGGCAGCGGAATTCACCAGCGCCGTTGGATCTGTCGACCTCCATCCAATGGTGGATATCCTCCGAAGCTGCACGCGCTTTAACCCGAGTCTGTCACGTCCTTGGCCCACCGTCCCATTGCTTCAAAGCATTTGTAGCCGTGGATCTTACTCTGGAATTGAACGGTCCAGATCATCCGCTTGACCACCCGCTGACCGAGTCCCCCACCACGTCATTTCTCCACGTGTTCACCATCTCACCCTCCGCTATTCATATATATATATATTTCATTCTTACGTTATATGTTAATGTTTCTCTCTGGCCAGCCTTTCCGCCATACCTCCACTGTAATTTCCTCGCCACCCTGCTTGTTCTAGCCATGTGGCCATGTCCTCGATGTCACCATCATCTCCACCTCCACGCCCCTTGCTCCTGAGTCTGTTTTTTCTAATGAATCTGTGGGTTTTGCAGGTTTCAAGACGATGAAGAGACGCTATAATTTGTCGCCTCCATTACAGAGGTCAAGAGCATCTCAAAGGACGATATTCCGCTGGCGAAATTTAAGAGGGAAGCTTGAGGTAGTTGTATGATATGACCTCATTAATGGAAATAGAAAGAAAATCCATTGAACCTCTCAGAGCGATGCAAGAGGTAGGTTCTGGCAGCTAAAGACATTAATTTCGCAGCATAAAAAATATCAGTAAAAGCCAGGAGATACAACGTCCTGCATTGAAGGTTTTGGATTTAAATTCAAATGCTGGAAGATACAGTGCTCAGAAATTAATATTCTCAAGGTGATATTTCAGTCGAGTTCACTTCAGGGACGTACAGAATGTTCACGAAGAATTACCGTCATGCCCTGTTCCTGAAGAGATTTTCTCCCAGTTCATTTATTTCTGGAGGTAGATTGTAAAGTATAGTTAATTATATTTAGTAATTTACAGTGTGGGCGCGAATGTTTTCCGCCACTTTGTTTCAAATCAGACTATTAAATGTATATCACCTACCTCACTATCTAGAGCTTTCTATCTCCTCTATAAAAACCAGAAAGAGAGACATTGTAAAGGTTCCAGATTTCTATCAGCAAACTATGCAGTGAAAGGCTTTTGTATACATCTTGTAAAGTTTCTGTATGAAGGTTCAGAGCCCGTAGGGTCTCAGTGAGGATGAGTTATATCTGTAATGAGGATTCTGGTCTTTGGTATCCCACAGTATGTAATCTTTTTATGTGAAGAATAATATCTCACTTCATGCTATTTATCTTCTTGTATCATGTTCTAGAATGCGAGTGGCTCACCGGTCTTAAGTAAGGATTCATTCAGTTGGTGCCTACTTGGATTATTCAAGCACTTTAAATAGGCCTAGTCATGATATACTGCTCCCATGTCTATTTCATCCATATTTTCCTTATATTAGTTACTTCGAGGAGGGCGTTTTTAAACTCCATTTTCATGTGTATGGATTCTTAATTGGATAAGACCATATGTGGTTTTGTTGTGTATCTAGGTATTAGCCTCATGCTAACCAGTATCTTCTTCATGTTTCTTCATCGTATCCACTTTCGATATTTGGATTGGTGGGTATACATTGAATTGCCTCTTTGCAGTAAGTTGTCTCTTAACTGTCTGATGCTTTTGTATTGGAGTTTTGCATGATGTTCCTACATTATTCTTATCTTTGTATCAACTTCTGAGAGAGTTTGGTTCCATTTAAACTAATTTCCTTGTTTTGCAAGAGATAGTAAGAGAGCATTTGGATTGACAACCCAAGCCATATTATGAGCTCCTTGCTATGTTAAGATGTCCTAGGCACTGATCTATAGCAACTCTAGGCTGTCTCTAGGGTAGACAAGAATTTTCGACAACAGAGGGAGTACCTTTATTTGGAGGAGCAGGTGATGTTGACTTCATGTTCCACTATTGGGGCTAGTGGTCTATCAATGGTATATGTATTATTAGAAATTTCACTCAGGGAAAATTTGAGGGGCTCACAGGAGGGCTAATTTTCCATGTTTTTCCATAAAAAAGATTCACTAATTTCCATTTTAAATTGATTCACCCACATTTTAGAGTATAAAATTATTTTACCTTAAAAATCGCCAAAATTTAATATAGAATAATATTAAATCGTTAGAAATATAAATATTTTTACAAAAATATTTCCGAACATTTTACAATTTTCATATTAGAGACTAGTAAGATTCACCAAGGTTTCTAAACTTCAAGATAAACTTCCATCCTTAAAATTTTCCTTGCTTTCACTTTAATAAAATCTAAGAGCCGACATGTTTTCATCCATATCTTCTAGATATAGTAGGACTATTATTGTTGTATTTGAAATTCACGTTATTTAACTTATGCTTATGCTTATGAACTATTTCGTTTGCATTGGTACGAATCTTGTTGAAAGTGTCTTGTTGTATTATTTCATCACTGCTAACTTCTGGAGTATTTCACATATTCTCTTATGAGGTCTTTATGTCCATGTGTCTCTTTCAAGATCTATACTATTACAGTTTTCTAAGGGACTCCCTCATTTTCCCTTCATGTGTTGGAACCGTCATGCATCACACTTGACTCTCCGCAGGGTCACACAGTTTTTCTCACCAAAGTCACCATACATAACTATATGCGTATTTGCAGCAAAGGAATATCATTAACACCCACTGCATTCGAAACCGGGCCGTATTTCTGGATGGGAATAGTACACCAACTGTTGTGAGGTCTAATTGGGACTTCAAATCAGGGAGATCCAATGAATGTTGGTGGGTCTAGCACCATCAACATGTATGGCACTAGAAGGAGGGCTAGATGACAATCTGAGCCCATGAAGTCTATTTAAATTTCCACACTCATTTATAGCTTCCTCCCATATCTTATTCATGACATGTTTTCCTAGAAAAACAAAATAGAAAGTGTCGGTGGATCCTATTAATGACTTGTTAAATCTGAAATTTGATGGCGAGGCTGGAACAACCTTGTTTGAGCACACCGCTGACTTATTCATTTCTTCACAAAACAAAACATCCACTATGAGGATGTTTCTTCTAGGTTTTTCACTCTCACATTCAAAGTACGCGTAAGGGAATGGTGTTACACATTTCTTGTCACCTCCATACACACTTTCGAACATCTTGCTGCAAAACTTTTCCGCACCTTTGATAGGCATGATCATAAATCTATTTTCAAGAAAATTATGTGATTGTGAAAAACACCGGATGAATCTCATAATTATTTTCACGATCATTTCATCCATTTTTTCTTTAAATTTATTGAAGATGAGGTTGATTGGATTGTTTCGTTAGATAAATTCAAATTTCTTGTTCAAGTTTTGAATAATCTGCATGAACATGAATCTTTCAAAATTCTCCCAACATACTACGGTATTAGAGCTTCTAAATATGCTACAGACAAAGTTCTTGTTGCAAGTGACCCTCTGTCTTCTTCTCGTCAAACAACTTCATTTCCACAGGTTGAGGTGGGAGAACCTTCAAATTAATCCACTGATTTACCACCATCTTCTCCCACCCCACATACCCAAAATTTCAACGCAAGTTTGGACTGTGAATTTGATGTTTGCAATGAAGTGTTATATCCTCATCCTCCATCCTTTGGTTTCTTTGGTCCTCGTGACTATGAGTTATTGTGTTTGATTATTTCAAATATTTATTTTGATGCTCATGAGGATCAAAATCTAGATGGAGTTGATGTGAGTAACCAACCTGCGATATCATTTACGACGATTATGTGTGGGAGTCCGCATTTGAACAAGAATCTATGATGAAGGATTATTTTTCTCCTTCCGCACCTCTCCCTCATTACACTGACATTTTGTACGATTCTGTCGTTCTTCTTAAATCTCGCAAAGAATTACCTTTTGATGATATTATTACTACTAATCACTCTCATACTATGTGGAATGTAAAATTTTCATCTGAATGTGGAGAGGAAGAATATTCTCTTCCTGATCTCCCCAATATATCATCTCATCATTCTGAAAATATAGAGGGTGAAATTTCTCATTTTCAATATTCCCCTCATTACGATTCGTTAGATCATGAGCATGCCTCTATTTTTTTATTTTGAACTTTATGATCATGGTTTTCATGGTATTTTCATCGATTCATCTTCTCACGACTCTAATTTTTCCATTGTTGATATTTCTAAGCCACCGATATTTTATGATATATCCTTTGATGAATTGGAACTTCTAAAAGTTGTCGAGGCACTTTTTCGTGAGTTGATGGTTATGTCAGGTTCTCATAGTCTTGAGGTCAGTTCCAATTTTGATTGGAACATTCAATCTTTCAAGGGTCCTCATCACTATAGCACACATATTAAAAATCAATTACTTTCAAAATTTCCGCATCTTCCATTTGTATTGCATGATAACATTAGGGGAATTTTGAGGTCTAAAATGGGCCTCCTAAGAAAAATGTACAACAAAAATAAATTTTAATAGAACCAATAGGATTCAATATGATGATGTCAACCATGGGGGATGACTCACCATATTTTAATTAAAATGGTAAAAATATTAAAAAATAAGAAAATAATAAAACTACTTTTTCAACTTATCTCCCAAAGTTTTTACTCAAATTTTGAGTGGGAGTACTCATTGGATGCAAAAGTTAATTCCTCATCTAAGGAGTACCCATGTTGCATACTTTTTATGGACCCTGCTACATTAAAAAAGATAAATACATGAAAAAATGTTATAGGTGCTAGCACTCCACCAGTTCTCCGAAGGTTGAAAAGGAGACTAAAAAAGGTAACCACATACCACTTTGACCTAGTGGCTAGCCCTACCAGGCTGAGAGCGCTCTCTCTATGATATCACAGTCAATGATTTACTGTGATATGAAATATATTAGGCTATATATGATAGACTTAGGTATATTTTGAGGGTTTTAGGGTTTGATGCTGAATTAGGGATGAAACTAAGTAGCTAGGTCTAAGTATCAAAAGGGTTTACAACTGCAAATATATAACAGAGCAAGGTAGTAGTGGATCTATGATGGCTTTATGGTTTTTTAGGTATGGTGGAGGGTCTAAAAAAATAGAGGGATTTAATGAGCATGTTTAATCATGAATTCATTAAACTGGAAGCATGAAACACAAAATGACATTCCAATATAAACAGATAAATGAAAAGAATGTTTCCTATGAAATGTAAGGAAAACCGCTGAAGATACAAGATATGGAAAGAGGAAATGTATATCATTCATTAAATACTATAACAAAGAAAATATATGATCATAAACTCACTGCACATGAATTCCTAGATAATAGTTGCAATTGCATCCTTTGATTTCTCAATATGAAAGTGAAAGTACAAGCTACAAGAGTTACAATCATTTCATATGAAACTAGTCAAATGACTTTGAAAATGATAGATATAGACCAAAACAACCTCTCCCATCTCTCAGGGGTTGAATCCCTCAGTTTTGGAGTTGAATACATGATATGCTCAAAAAACCCTAATGTATAGGGAGATCAACCAATTCACCTCATCATAGGAAACTAGATACATTTGATGAAAAATTACATCAACAAGCATGTATCTACCCTAATTCACTATTCACCTACTGAATTACACTTCGTGACATCATAAAATCATCATCATTCATCAATTACACAGGGAAAAAGTCAAAATTGGTCAAACTGCCTATGAAAAATGCATCCTAGAGAAAACACAGCGAATTCTGGAGAAAACACTGTGTGCCTGGAGAAAATGCAATGTGTTGGGGAAAAAGGCAATTTGAAGGCCTTCCCAGTGTCCAAATGTTGATATGAAAGTTGCTGTGGATAGTCATGGATTTTAGCTATAATATAGGATGTTCAATCACTCAAAATTGTTGCTTATAGCACTCCAAATCTTCATTCTCCCAAGATTACTCATAAAATGCAGTGTTGCCTTCAAAAAAAGGGTAGAAAGGCCATTTCTTTCTAGTTTTTGGGCATTTTGACCCGCCAAAAGTTGCTGACAAGGCTCCACCGCTAATTAGGATTGAACTATGTGTCAAGAGGAATCCACCAATGTTGAGAATGCATCCATTAGACCTCCGCAACAAAATTGCATCGTGGCCCACACTACATTTTTGCTTATAGGACCGGTTCTCAAAATTGCCAATTTTGACCAAAAAATCACAAAAACGAAAATTTTCTCCTAAAATTTTCAAAATTGTTCTAGATATGCCTTAAAAGGTATATTATGCTACTAAGGAAGCATCAACAAGTAGGTCCAAGTTACCCTTCTCCTTTTGACTAATTAGGGTTTCCTTCAGTTTTGCTTGCAATTGTTTGACTTTGACTTTGTAAATTTGATTCCTTGTGCTGTAGTGGTCAGCCATGTGATTTGTAACTTTTTTTCTATATTTTCCTTTTCAAGGAGCTTCTCTAAGTGAATATTCACTTTATCAAGCCAAAAATCCCTATTTTCATTGATTTTCATGGTTATCCTTTCTTCAAATGTAAAATCTTAATCTCGTGGATTTTGCTCTCTTTCTTTCTGAAGTAATCTTCGAAGACCCATGGTCCTTGGCCTTTACCTTGTCACCTGATTTTCATGATTATATAAATCTTCACTATCAACCACTTCTTTTCCTTTCACATCTTGTATACTAGCTTTAAAGTAATCTTTCTCTAAAGACAATTTCTTTACCTTCAATTGTTTTTTCTCTTTCTCTAGGAAGGAAATTATAAAATTAGCCATTGCCAAATTGTCCTTGAGTTATTTGATCTGAGCATCTTTTTCCTTGATGATTTGCTCTTGATTTTCATGCTCTTCACTGGCCTCCAAGTCTACTATCTCAATGCCATGATGGATGAGCTCCTCATCATGCAAATATGTCTCATGTTGTAATGGTAATCCATGTTCTGCTAATGTGGGCTTGGCACCTTCCTCAATTTGAGGATAAAACACAAGCATTTTTCCTATCTGGTATGTCTAAGTTACCTCAATCCTCCTCCTCACCAAAACTGTGGTAGGTGAGCCAAACTCCACATGTCTAGATGGTGCTTATGGTGCTGATGGTGAACTAGGGCTAGTAGGCTAGCTACTAGAAGGAAAAAAGACATTTGATTGCTTGAATGTTTCCCAAGTCATGCTATTCTGTTCAAGCTGGTGTAAAATAATCATTTTAATAAGAGAATGGTGGAAGAGAATAACTTCAAGATCACTCTTCCTATGCTGAAATTTTTCTGCCATATTTTTTAGACTTCTGAAGGGGTAGTAGGGAAAATTGAGTGGCTTTACCCCTATTAAATGCATGAGTAATATGACATGATACATGTATAGTCTAGAAAATCTTCCCTCACAAGTTAAGTACTTCATGATGATCTAAATCAGTGGTGTATACTTCTCAAGGAGGTGCCCAATAGGAAAAACCTTCTTCATGTGTTGTTGATAGTGTCTTCTAAGGTAGGGCTTGTATTTTTTAATCTCTAGGTATTGGTTCTTGAGCCATTTCTAATCATGATTGGGTATCCCTATGGCATCAGCTACCAAATCAGTTTATATAGTGAAGGTAACCCCTGCAATCATTACCTTTTCCTTTTTGAGATGAGTGGAAAACAATTTAGTCAATGTGGCATGGTATTTGACTCTCTCAACTTGCTCACAAAAAGGAAGACACTCTACCATTTGAAAATACTTCTTGGATAATGGTGAAGACATCACTTCATGAGTGGTTAAGGGCTCATATCTTGAAAATTGGCCTTCCTTTTTGTAAGGCCTCCTCTCCTCCATTTGATAGTTTGCAAAGTGAAAAACCCTAATGGGAAAAAATGGGGGAAGGGAGTGAAGGGATAGGATGTAATATCCCAAAAGGGGGAATGTGGTGATAAAAAAACACAATAGATGAACAGAAACTAAGTAAATAATAAATATAAATACACCATCAATATATACAGAATAGCTGAGCTATTTTATTAATATGGAGGTGGATGAACCAGCACAACAGTGCTTAAAATATGAGACACTCAAGACAAAGAGATGGCCTAGAATGACCCTGAAATGACCCCGCAAGTGGGACTACATAACTACTGGACTGCTGGAAGGGAAAATATGTTTTCCCTGTTGCAACTACTAGGACTACAACTACCGAAGAAATAGAAATGTAGATATAGGCAGTTCTGGAGCTCCGACGATACTGAAAAATATAGATCTGGGCTCTATGATGGATACCCAAGATAACCCATAAAGGATTTTCCAGATCTATGAATCTAGAAAAATCACCCTCTTAGGGCTTCACTATAAATTGTTGGGTATGCATATCTGAAGCATAATATGATGAAATATGGCTACAATAAGATGTATAATCAGATCTATGCTTGAAGGGTTGATCCCTTCACTAGATCCTTGGGATAAAAAGCTCAAGATCTAGCTCCTCCAATCTCCTCCACTGGATGTGGATGTTGATCACTCAAAAGCTTCAGAAAAATGTGTTTTCAGAGAGGGAGGCTCAATATCCTGCTGCTAGATATGTCTAATCAGCTCAAAAATGGTAGAAACAGTGAATGAAAAGAGAGGAGATGGTCCCTCACAGGATTTCCAGTTGAAATAATGGAAAATTCCTTCCTCCTTTGGATCTACAGGACTGGATTGCGCAATCCTTGAGGGGACTGCTACTGCATGGTGGTAAAACACAATGGTCTGAATGCTAGATATAGATCTACTTCTCCTGAAAGGTTGAACATGAAGAACAAGGTGAAAGGATTAATCCTCCACCAGTTTCCTAGATGAAGTGCTAGAAGCAACCTCCTGAAGATGGCACGAATGCCTGATGATTAATATAGCTCAATAGAAACCTTCCCAGAGTAGGAACTCGAAGTCTCCCATGGGTAAGGGTGGGATTTCTGCTCGAAAACACCCTATGCTAAATAGCACTACAGACTTAGCTAAACAACATAAGCATGCATAGAAATTTCACATGAAAAATCTAGATCTAAACAGATCAAAAATAATACAAAGGCTTCCTTCTATTGTGCCTTCATCTTAATTATATAGATTATGAGCCTTCCATAGCCTATGCCCACCTCATAACTACGATGCATATGTGGCCACTAGCCTCCATGAAGACTGTGTTGTCTCTCTATGATCTCCATCATGTGTACATTTAATTCCCACTATCTCCATCATGTGTGCATTAGATGCACCACTTCCTCCACTACCTCATCATATGTGCTTTATGATCTTACTTTGAATGCACTATGATCTTAGTTGACCTCCTCCAAGATCCTCATGATTTTATATTTAAGATCCATGATCTCCACTCTTCCTTCATTTAAGAAGTTGCTCCACTACTCCATAATGTAGATCTAGATCTAAAATATTCACATTCACACATCAAAAGTGAATTTTATTCATATATGGGGTTTGTGGGTCCCTCCACCCTCTTATTTACTTAATTTTTTATGGAAATTAAGAACTCTAATATTCCAATTATCTGATTTAAAATTGGGAATATTACAGTCCTCCCTGCCAAAATGTTGTGTGTCCTCAAGCAACTACAAAATTCGATGCTACAACAAACATCCACCCTCCAAATTGCATCCTCATATGGAATGCCTACCCATCTGTCACAATGTGTCATGCATGCCCAGCTCCAAAGTTGTCTCTCTAGAATTTCTAGAATGGCCTCCAACTGAAAAGTTAGATACCCTTCCTCATCAATGAATCTCCAAGTGGCAACCATATGATGTCCAAAGATCTCCTCTATACATGAAATACATGAAATGAAGTGGTTCCTTCCCAAAGTGGAAAGTCCCAACTCATGAGCTATCTCTCCAACCCATGATACATAGAGTAGATTACATCTATCAATGCTCTCATCATTACCCTTGTTGGCCATGTAGGATCCAAACATAACATAAACATAGTTCAAAACAAGAAGTAGAGACATATGGGTGAACATATGCAATGTCAATCCATATTCTCCCAATAACAACCACCGTAGCAAAGCCTTATGATGCCATGCTAGATCATCATGAAGCCAAGTAAGAGAGCCATACTCTCTCAAAAGAAGCCACCACAACAATTCTTCTTGTTGCCATGCAAAATCAACATCGATATAAGTATGAGAGCCATACTCTCTCAAAAGAAGCCACCACAACAATGCCTCTTGTTACCACACCACATCATCATTGTACCAAATGTAGTGGCCATATTCTCTCAAGAGAAGCCACTATAGCAATGCATCCTGTTGCCCCATCACATCAACATTATACCAAGTACAACCCATACTCTCCCAATAGTAGCCAAAGCGAAAAGGATTCTTGCTGCCATATTACATCATCATGATGCAAGTCATGTAGCAACAACATACTAATGGACATGTGGAATTTCTCATTAGAAAAATACAAATAAGCTCCATTCTGCCACATCATGTGATAGTAATGCCATGTCTCAAACCTAAGTACATAAATGAACATAAGATATATCCCAAATAGAAGTACATGTAAAGACATGAGACATATCCCAATCAAAAGAAAATACATGGACATAAGATTCATCATGAGATGTCCAAACTCTCTCATCAATAACAAGCACATCCATGCCTCCTCCTACTACATGTTATTAGTGATATATATGGCATGGATCCTAAAAATTTGAGATGTTGGGTAAAACCCATACTCACCCAAAAGCAACCATCACAACCATGCTTCTTGTTTCCTGGTATCATAGATCTACAGGAAGGTAGGAAACATCCTGCTCCTCATCCGAATCCATTCATCCCAATGTGGATGATGAATCATGACAAGCTCAATCTTGGTATCCTCCCAATGTAGAATACCAACATCCTCCATCTGATAAGCTTTGCACTCCATGAAATTTTGAAGTGCACCTCCATTGAGGTCTCTCCTTGAGATCCTCTCATCAATGGCCCATTAGAACCCATAAGGCTCCATACATGCTGTAGGTAGAATATCCTCTTTAAGCTGTGAGGAGCTCATCAAGAAAACTTCATCATGACAATGGAAAGTACTCCCCACACAAGATGTCTACCATCTATCATTTGTCCCTCCAGTGCCTCATGAGTGAAGCTAACTTCAGAATGCTCCAAGAATAATGGGGCCCTCTCACCGTCGCTGCTGCTAAGTGAAAAAATTGTAGATCTACATGGTGATACATGTGTTGTCTCATGCCACATACAATTCTAAACTCATAGTTTGGCAATGCACTAAATATGACTCTTCTCCTCCCATCTTCTGCAACTCCATACTTCAACACAAGGTGTTGGGTGTAGCTCAACCATGGAAAACTAGGATAGATATACATCTTCTCCTTGATCAAGTTAAGGGTCCTTTGTGCAGTGATCATTTGCTGCTCCAAATCAGCGAGGTGCTCTAATCCTTGGTTATGCACTTGCCCTGATGGCATGGTCTCACATATCTCAATATGAGGTACTAAAATAATATGAAATGAAAGTATATGCAAACCTTGGATAAGCTGAGTCTCGGGAACATATTACACATCCACAAGAGTTCCTCCAACAGGTGCAATAGTCTCTCCAACTATTGGTAATGATGATGGCTACATCTCTTCAATTGTACTAGTGCTGGTTTCTGTCTCCTCCTCATCATGCATATCAAGAATGATGCATGGGGATCCAAATTTCAAAAACTCAAGGCCATCTTGCAAAGATGCAAGTGATCCTCCTCCTGATGTAAGTACATCTAGAGTTGGTGGTAGTGATAGAGGCTCCTCCTCCTAAGTGATAATGAGGACATATTCCTTGGGATCTTCATGTACTATCTCCTCAATGATGGGAGATGTCACTATGTGAGATGTATCAGGTTTCTTTCTACCATACCTCTTCTTTAGTCTTTGAATTAAATATGCATAAACAGACACTCTCATGTGTGACAAGTGACTGAATCACCAATCACTTGCTTCACCTTCTAGGTGCAGCGCTACAAAATCCATAGCCTCTCTTTCTGCTATAGGATATTTCAGAAAGAATGTAGATAACTCTTCCCTCCAAGCCCTAAATTTTTTTGTGGGAGGCCCATCAAATGTAGGCAAGAAGAATATATTCCTCTTTCTTCTATTGTTGCTTTGGGGTCTCCTTTCTTCTTTGAGTTGCAAGAATTGTTGGGGAGAGAGATTCTCTTTCAAAACTATAGGTTGTGCTTTGTACTCAGACATATATTTACTTAGGGTATCATGCCCTAAGTCTTCTTCATATTCAAACCAATCATCTAGTAGAATGATGTGAAGCTCTTTTCTTCTCCAGTTGCTTCTCATGATGATAGGAAGTGCTTGGACCTTCCTCATAAAATCCTCTTCTTGGATCCTTCCTTTTCCTTTCTCTCTTCATTTGATTGACCTCCTTGGATAGATATTGCAGGGATCTAAAGAGAAGAGTGGAAAAACTGCAATATTCCTTCATGATAGATATCTACTATATGCTTCTTATTTTGATGCAAAATATGAAGTGTCCACAACCTGAGCCAAAGATCATGCTCTGATACCACTTTAATATCCCAAAAGGGGGAATGCAGTAATACAAAACCATAATAGATGAATTGCAAATAAATAAAAAATAAATCTAAATACACCATCAAAATATACAGAATAGTTGAGCCATTTTATTAATATGGAGAAGGATGAACCAATACAACAATGCTCAAAAAATGATCACTCAAGCCAAAGAGATGGCCTAGAATGACCCTGAAATGAACCCACAAGAGGGATTGCATAGCTACTGGACTGTTGGAAGGGAAACTGTGTTGTCCTTGCTACAATTGTTGGGACTATAGCTGCTGGAAAAATATAAATGTAGATCTAGGTAGTTATGGAGCTCTGATGATGCTGGAAATATAGATTCAGGCTCTATTATGGATACCCAAGATAACCCAGAAAGGATTTTCTAGATATATGAATCTAGAAAAATCACCCTCATAGGGCTTCACTATACAATTGCTAGGTATGCAAATCTGAAGCATAATCTGATGAAATAAGGCTGCAATAAGATGTACAATTAGATCTATGCTTTAAGGGTTGATCCCTTCACTACATCCTTGGGCTAAAAATCTCAAGATATAGCTCCTCCAATTTCCTCCACTAGATGTGGTTGCTTATCACTCAACAACTTCAAAAAATTGTGTTGTCAGAGAGGGAGGCTCAATAGCCTACTACTAGATATGTCAAATCAACTCAAAAATGGTGAAAACAATGAATGAAAGGTGAGGAGATGGTCCCTCACAAGATTTCAAGCATAAATACTGGAAACTTCCTTCCTCCTTTGGATCTACAGGAATGAACTATGCAATTCTTGAGGGGAATTTTTCTGCATGGAGGTAAAACACAATGGCTTGAATGCCGGATATAGATCTACTACTCATGAAAGGCTGAACATAAAGAACAAGATGAAAGGATGAATCCTCCACCAGTTTCCTAGCTGAAGTGCTAGAAACAACCTCTTGAAGATGGCACATTAGGGGAATTTTGAGGTCTAAAATGGGCCTCCTAAGAAAATAATAAAATAATAGTTAAACCAATAAAATGATATTTATGAATTTAAAATTCACTTTTTTCACCACAGTCCATGTAACCATAGTTAAATTCAATTCAAAAGTTGTACCAAAATAAAATTAATAAAACACTTGTATTGATGTGACTATAAATAAGAATGAGATTTTCAAGAAAAATTCATTGTCATTGAACAACTAATGCATTTGTCCTTTGTACTTAAATAACTTAAAATAAAATATAAGTATAATTTTATAAATTCTTAATTATTATATGCTATTAATTAAAATTTATATTATTTAAATTGTATAATAACATGTAATTAATATACTATATAAAAATAATATAATATAATAAATGTATAGGGATATGCATTTTTTCTTTCAAGAAATATAAAATGACAATAATATATTTTTATTCAAAAAGTGTGAAATGATATTTATTATAAGTACTTTACTTTGAATTTAAAAGTACTTAAATCACTACCATGGTTAACCATGAGTTTTTATCTACCATTGAGAATGTGACAAGTAAGTACCTTTAACTCAATCAAGTCCACCTCAACCATTAGGGATGATGTCATCCCCTAAAATGTGATTGGTTCTCATAAAGTGAATATTGATTGTAGATTTTCCTTAGGAGGCCCATTTTAGACCTCAAAATTCCCCTAATGCCAATTCCTGATGATGAATATAGCTCAATAGAAGCCTTTTGAGAGTAGGCACTCGAAGTCCCCCATGGGTAAGGGTGAGATTTCCGCTCGGAAACACCCTGTGCTAAACAACACTACAGACTTAGCTAAATAGCATAAGCATTTATACAAATGTCACATGAAAAATCTAGATCTAAATAGACCAAAATAATAATACAAATATTTCCTTCTATTGTGCCTTCATATTCAGTATATAGATTATGATCCTTCCATAGCCTAGGCCCACCTCATAACTGCGATGCCTATGTGGCCACTAGCCTCCACGAATATTGTGTTGTCTCTCCATGATCTCCATCATGTCTGCATTTAATTCCCACTATCTCCATCATGTCTGCATTTAATTCCCACTATCTTCATCATGTCTGCATTAGATGCACCACTTCCTCGACTATCTCATCATAAGTGCTTTATGATCTTACTTTGAATGCATTATGATCTTAGTTGAACTCCTCCAGGATCCTCATGATTTTATATTTAAGATCCATGATCTCCACTCTTCCTTCATTTAAGAAGCTGCTCCACTACTCCATAATTTATATATAGATCTAAAATATCCACATTCACACATCAAAAGTGTATTTTAATCATCTATGGGGTTTTTGGGTCCCTCCACCCTCTTATTTACTTAATTAATTATGAAAATTAAGAACTCTAATATTCCAATTATCTGATGGAAAATTGGGAATATTACATAGGATGAAAGGGTTAGGGAAGGGAGATGGGAGTAGGAATATTTAGGGAGGTGGAAAGGGGTCTTAGGGAACCATATGAAGTGGAATGGAGTGAAATGGATATGGGAATTAGGCTAGGGAATTTTTACACAGTCCTAGCTAGGAAAACTGGCAAAAAATGCAATATTAGGATAGGGTTGAGGGTTTAGGGCTTAGGAAATGGGAATGTGGGGCGTGAATGATATGGGAGATGATTTTTAGTGTGAGGGAGGGTAACAATACAATGGGAAGGTGGGTTTATCTTGAAAATTTTGAAAATATGGGCTAGCCACTAAAACACAGCGTAGGGACCAAAGGAGGGTTCACACTCTAAGACAATGAAATTGAGCTACAAGGAGGAGTTACTAAGGTGTAACTTACTTTTGAAATGATGCTAGAAACCTTGATAGCCTTCAGAAACCTTCAGAAACATATTTTATGCCACTTGAAGAGAAAACACAACATATATAAGAAAACACAAAGTGTAGCTTAGAATATGCAGTGTGGTTGTTTTGGCATCAATTTTTGGAATGTATTTGACTTGAAATTTTTTAGCAAGCACTTGTTGATAAATGATAGCTCTTTATCAATGAGGTGAACGAGAAAATGAGTTGAAATGGTCTTTAATAGATTGTGATGGTCACTTTTCTTCATAGTAGTGGGATGGCCCACTACATTTTTTTCAATTTGCTTTGAAAAAATAAGTAGCTTAGGAAATTTCTATGTAGCTTAGGAACATTAGGAACTTATTACATAATTGAAACATAAACTAAATTTTGAAACCAAATTTCATTGAACAACTTTACCTATTACCACTCCTTATTTTCTGAATTTATGCATGGAATGACATATTTTGGTGACCTTAACCCTAATGCCCTAATGGTGACACTGAGATGAATGAAAATCGTGATGATGTTGACTGAAGTGATGATGATGATCTTTCAATGATGGTACATTCAACTAAGTGGTGACAAGGACATGCATGTGAATTTTTTTTAGAGTGGAAATAGCCCTAAACACACTATCCAGTGACCAAATTTTTATTTGAAGACTTAATGAAATGACAAAAAATTGACTTGAGAACCTAACAAGACATTGCAAGGGAAAATTTGATCACTGGTGATAGGCTGAACAGACTGACCCTAACAAGAGGTATATATATACCTCTTGTTAGGGTCAATCTGTTCAGCCTATCACCAGTGATCAAATTTTCCCTTGCAATGTCTTGTTAGGTTCTCAAGTCAATTTTTTGTATTTCTTTGAAAGAAAAACCTCTTCTACTCTCAATAAGTTGGGATCCCTCTTATGCCCCATGAAAAAAATAAGTTCCTATGCACAATTATATGAAAAAAAATGAATTAAAAAATAAAATTAAGTGTTAAATAAGAGAAAGGCTTTGTGCATGGAGGTGAAGCAAGCATCTCAGTCGGGGTATTATACAGGCTCACTAGTAGCTGAGTAATGTTTGTGTTCCTAAAGTGACTCTATTTGGGTGATGTTCAGACTTGACAGAAACAGAGAAACACCAGAGATGAAAACTAACACTGTGAAAATTATTCTACTTGTGCACTTATATACTCCTCATCCCCGAGCAAAACAACTAAGTTTGACTTTGCTTGGTTTAGTGTGTCTCCGATGAAGATAATGGTAGGGAATATATCTTTAACTCAAGATAAGTAAATAAGATACAGTAATAAATGAAATAAAAAATAAAAACCTGAAGATTTAGACCTGTTTTGCATGAGACAAGACCCATACAGAGAGTTGGATTTCTACGAGTGTGTCTCCAAGTGTTGTAACTGCTACAACCACCCTCCAAAATTTTTCCTATGCTTTGATTTTGGAGCCTTCCCTTTTGGCCACAGGAGATTATATTGTATTATCGTCAAGTATTCATTATTTGATCAAGAATTATCCTTTTTATATGTGCTTTTGTTTGCTTGTTTTCATACTTCTCCAATATTTTGAATCACAAGCTAACGTTCTGACTTGACCTTACAACAGTTCTGGGCTTGCGTCCAGAAACTATGCAATCCATAGGGGAAATTAAGCCTTGATGATGGAAACTTCACATTCCAGAATGGAAGCTCAACCTTGAGCTCTAGAATTGTGTAGTCATGGATGACAACCCGACACTAATCCAAAAAAATCTGCAATCCATTCCTTGAGCTCAGAAACTACGCAACACACTAAGATGGAAGGTTCCACGTTTCCTATAATTTCATAATATTCCTTGGAAGTGTGCATGGAAGGTTTCCCCAAAAATATAAAAAGTGAAAAATCATCCTTAGAAAGTAGGGATTCGTTATTTGTTTCCTGAAGGTGGCACAATTGCTATTTTTAGAAATTCTTGTTAAGTGTCGCTTTTTCCTTGATTTTAGGCATGCGTGTCATAAACTATAATTCACTCAAATCTATTTAATTTATGCCTCTATATCTCATTTTTACATTTGATCTTAGATCTCTATCATTCCCAAGGAGATCAAGAAACCTTCAGTGGAGTTTATGTCGCTTTTCTGGGCGAATATTGCAGTTGTCGTCTTTTGTTGCTTTTTCTATCACTTTTTGTCATTTCCTTTGTGTGGGTGTTTATTTGGTTATTTCTCTTCATGGTTGATAAAGTTTTAAATTATATTAGCTTGTATATGTGTTGATTTAGTTTGTCATTTTCCTTTCATAAGTGTTGCATTAGTTTTCTTATTTTTTCACACTTGTGGTTGTCGTTTCAACGACTCTCCTCACATATTTGATTTTCCTTTCATTTGTTGAGTTTCTGCACTTCATTCACACCAATCCATCCAAAATTATTCATATTTTCACTTTAACTTTCATTATCACTTAGATCCTCTTGTTTCCCACACATTCACCGAGCACATATGCACTTTACTTGGCTAGTTTTCACCCTGCCCAGTTGGGAATTACACAAGTATGAGGCTAAAGCTAAGAGCTTGGCCTATGAGACTGCGTAATGTGCAGTATAGGCTGGCCTGAATTTTCATTGTATAGTTCCAAGGCTCAATATGCCATCTTTTTAACTGAGATTTCACAATGCACAATCTCTCCCACTCATTGCCCAAAATGAACTTCACAGTTCGCAATCTCAAGCCTAAGGTTGCATCCTTGGCTACTGGGACTACACAATGCATAGTTCCCATAATGAGTCTCCCTCACTTGATCATGAAAATTGTGCAATCGTGCTCATCAGTCTACGTATTTGTTGCTTAATCATACTGTTAGGGTCCCATGATTTGGTTGATTGGCAAGCCAAGTGATAGGGTAACATCAAACAAACTTTGGAGCCCAAGGACCTAGCCTTCCTGGATTTAGAGAGGTCTCTCTCTATTTGTGTAAGGGATATCTATGTGTTTTGCCTCTTATGTTTATGATTTTAGGCTAGTTGTGAAGTAGGTTTTTGGTTTTGTTTTTAGTTTTTTGAGGGAGGAACTGATCAAAGACTAAGATAGATAAAAATATTGTCAGATCAACTAGGCTATGGGGTCGAAAAGGTCGAGGAAGCCTTAGATGGTGATACAAGGTATGTTGAAGGGCTGATTTGATCAAGGTAAAATGGATCTTAAGGTAAAATGAAGTGGGATGGACACTAATTTTGTGAAGAACAATGGCTTTCAAACATAAATAGTTCAATAGCAAACATTTATATGGTAGGGCTAACCATTAATCATGATAAATGTAACTACAAACTGATAAATGCATAGAAATAAACATTCAAGCAATACATAGAGATATATGACTCTCTAAGTTTAGGAAATTACTATCAGACTTTGGGGAAAGACAATTAAGAAAAACAAATAACTCAAGCTACTAAGAGGAAACTCCTGGACATAGTATTTCGAGCTATCGGGCACTTTGAGCTAAGATTGCAGATTTTTAGTCAAAGGGCAAGATTGATACAAGACCTCCTTGGTTCAACTAGGAAAATCAAACATTCAAAGAAAGGTTTCAGAGGTGGAAGCTTTGACTAGCCATGAGTAAGCAGGCCATACCGTGAATCATACTTAGCATGCATAACAACCATAAATGAAACAAGCCAACAATTTCTTCAGTGATCAAAGAGCAACTAAGAATTCTTTGATATGACTAAGAAGGAAGAAAACATAGAAGCTATAATGAAACAGGAAATCTGAGGTGCCTCCAAGGGCATCTCTCAAATCTATTCTCTACTGTCTTATAGCAAGCAATAGCATGAAATATGTATGAAAACTAAGAAACATAATAGAGAGGGACACTATACCATTTTACCAAGTCAAGGAATCCAACAGCAGACCTCTTTCATCATCCAAAACATTCAAGAAACTATCGAATGCATGAGACAAGTATTTCTTCCAAGCTTGTATAACCATATATTGCTCTATATCATCAATTTCAGCCTTGTTTACAATGAAGTCTCTTGGAATATATAGGCCAAGATGAAGGAGAACCTCCTAGTGCAACTAGCAAGCTCATTGGCCCATCAAAAATATCTGATTTTGTCTTTGAGGCTTTGCAAAGCCCAAGGCACAAAATATCTATAAAAATATCCTAAAAATGCTAAAAAAAGAAATTAAATTGACTTTTTATGAATGACAGTGTCCCAAAATAGCTTAACGCACATTTTGAAAGGCTACTTCAGAAATCTTCCTTTTTTGGTCAAAAATCACTTAGGGCACATCAGCTGAAAATTGCTTGTCTTTCAGATGACGTTTGAGGGCCTTCCCGATGTCAAAACGAGGCCCGTGATAGCTCGTTGGAAAGCTATGGATGTCTAATTTCTGGAAAAGCTAGAATGTTAACAAAATTATGCCTGTAAGTATGTAAAATACTGTACTGAGTGAAAAAACCCAAAAAATAGGCCTTGCTGATATGTGGGCAGAGTGTCGAAAAAGTGAGTGTTTTTTGCCTCTTTGGGGGACCAAAACATCTTCAATTTCTCTGAAATTTTCTTAGTATATGCCCCTTAATTTAATGCATCCAATGGTACCACTCTCAATAGCTGAGGATGCTCCAAACAAAAATGGCAGCACCCATTATTTTATGCAATTAGGCCCAAAAATGTCAAAAATTGCTCAATTTTGGTGAGAAAGTACCTCAAGGATTCTTAGAAACATGTCTAGAAACTCGGGCCAAAATTCCAAGCCTAGAGGTGTCTTTCTCCTTTTTTCTCACTGGGCGCCCTCTTTGGGCGATTTTGAGTTTTTCTTGTGCATCCTTCAATTTCCTTCGTGCAAACAATCTTTGGCTTTTTGTAGTGCCCGTTGCTTTTGATACTCTTTACCGATTCACCAAAACAAGCTGATTCAAATGATCTCTGAAAAATTTTCGCAACACAACACCTCTTTTCTCTTTGTAATTCACTATGTGTCTTGGATGCTAGCAAACAAGCATTTTTCAAATGAAAACAAAAATTACTTTTTATCACTGTGTTTGGGCAAGAGATCTTAAACAAGATATGTTTGTGGTTTTTGTTGAAGAAGAATCTCTTTTTGTTTTGGCACAAAAACCCTCCCCTTAAACATTGCCTCTCTTTTTGATTTGGCAGTGGCATATTTGAAAACAATGCTTTAAAGACTCTTTGCAATTGACAAAACCTTATCTTCTAGCCACTGTTTTTTCTCTGAGTTTTAACAAACAAATGCCTTTTGCAAACACTGTTAAGACACTTTCCAAAACTGATTTGAAGACCTCCAAACACACTCTATTTTTCTTCTAGCAAATGTGAGTGTTCTTAGTTATTTCGTAGCACAAAGAACACTTTCAAAATGGCACATTAGTCCTCTCTTCTTTCACTGTTTCTCTCCTTCACTATTCATAGTAAAAAAGACCTCTTTTAATTTTGACAAAGTTCTCATCCATTTTACCATTGTTTCTCTTTTTGTTTTTAGTAGACAAAGTGCTTTTAAAACCACTGTCAAGATGATCCTTTAAGTTGATTTGAGACCTCCTCAAACTAAATCTTTTTCTCCTTCTATCAACTATGTGTAACCTTAGCTATCTCATAGTACAAAAAGGACTTTTAAATTTGCACATTAACCCTCTCTTCCCTTTCACTGTCTCTCTGTGTTTTTAGATGATAAAAGCAGCTTTGAAATCAATGTTTTAACACCCTTGTAAACTGATTTAAAGACCTCAACCTAAATCTTCTTTTCTCTTAGAGACTAGGTGTGTTCTAAGCCATTTATAACATAGGAAGGACTTTCAAATTAACAGATCAAATATCTGCCCTTTCACTGTTTTATCCTTCACTATTCAAAGAAAAATCCCTTCCTTCAAACTTGCAAAGCCCTCATCATCTATCACTATTTTTAAAAGTTAAACAAGAATCTTTTCAAACTGATACAACCTTTTCCCCAATCACTGTGTTGATCCTTGATATTAGCAAACAAGGTGTGCTTTTGGAAAACACTGTGATAGCATACTTCTTCAAACTGATTGAGAGGAACTTTACAACTCTGTTTCTTTGATTCTTGATGTTGCACCAATTTTTCACTACCCCACAACATAAAAGAGACCTCTTTTAAACTGACCAAGCTTTGTCCCTTTAACACTATTTTCTCTTCTTTTGATATGGCAGCAAATTTTCCCTTTGTAACAATGTTAAGACACCTTTAAACAAACTTAGGACCTTTTTACAAACTCTGCTATTTTGATTCTAGCATCTGTGTATAGTTTTAGCTTACTAATAGCACAAAAGGGCTTTCAAATTGGCATAACAAACCTTCTTTCTTTCACTGTTTGATTATTTACTATCCATAATGAAGAGACATTTTTCAATCTGACAAACAACTTGCTCCTTTAATCATTATTTCCATTTGTTGATTTAGAAAACCAATTGCTTTGAAACCAATGTTAAGATACTTCATCCAACTACTTTAGACATGAAATTACTGTGGAAAAAATTTGGGCACTTTGGAGCAATTTGGTTGCTGGTGGCCCGGGCACCTGGGCGGTGGGTCGTTTAGGGGCAGCACGGGCGGGGTTGAAAACCAGAGGTTAGGGGTAGTTTTTAACAACTCCAGAGATTGAACTGGGTAAATGAGTGCATTAGGAGCATTTGGCACTTGGAATGGAAAATTTTCATGTTTGGGGAGCTTTGAAAATGACAAAAAATTCTTGGGCCCTTCAGGGTCAACACAGGGTGACGGGGCGCCGAGCCGTTCAGACAAGGCCTGGGCCCTTCACAGTTGAGTGGTGTAGCGGTGTTTAAATGCCAAAAAAATGGTGGATATGGTAAATTGAGGGTGATAATAAAATTGGGCAGGTGATAGAGGAGCTTACCACGGCATGAAGCGGTCGGAAACTGCATTTGAACACTGGGCGGTGGTGTTCAAAGGTAACCGGCACGTTCAGGAGCAACACCGAGCGTCGGGCACAGGTGTGCCGCGCCTAGTGCAATTTTCTTCTATGTTCTTCTACAGGCGTGCTGCGTGTGTATACAGGCATGCCACACTTGTAAACTTGGTTTTTTAATGAAAGCCACCGCTTACTTCCTCCAACTGAAATGTGCAAAAGACTTGAAACTTTGTTCCATTTGCTTCATGGCTTGGTAGGGTTTTGACAATGGAATTTACTCCATGTTTTGAAAAATGAAATTACCCTTTATCCTTTGTCTTTATCACCATTTCTAGAATCTGTTATGCTCTTTGTGTAAAACAACCATTTCTTTTTGAACTTGTTTGTAACCTTTTTGTGGCCTTGACTTATCCGTGAGTAAAAACTACTCCTTAATATGATCACCATGTATGCCACAATTCTGTTTTTCTGCAAAATTTTGATAAAGTAAGAAGTTTGAGCTCTAATTTTCAGAAATTATAAAATAAGTGCATATTGCACAAAGATCTTGTATTTACAACAAGCATAACTGAAGATCAAGAAAGGATGCAGCTGCAAGAACACAGAAAGCATTGTTGTCATTGAGTTTTGGATGAATTCCATAAAAGTAAGCTAGTGTTATAGTCACTGCCTTAGAAGTTTAAACTGCTTATTTAAAAGTAATTTTTCTTCTTGTGTCTGTTCTAACAACTTTTATCCACTTGATCTCGAGCCAAAGTTTCTTCTATTCTGTCAATCTTCTCCTGAAGAGCTTGGTTTTTGCTTGTAATATCATCTGGCAAAAGCATTCTCTATTTTATGAAGTGAAGGAGGTCATCAACCATGGCTTGACCTTCTGCCTGTCTTTATGAAAATCATCCTAGAATTCAGACAGTGTGCCTATTTTTCTTTTCGAAGGTGGCTAATTCAGTCTTAAAACTTGAATTCATCCTCTGTTTTAAAATGCCTAAAGACATAGATTGCTTGTATCCACCAAGATTTGGTTTTCTTATAACTCTGTTATACCCTTGGATTAAGCTAATCCATATGAACTGTGACCAAATGTTTGCATGTTACATATCTCTTGGAGGAGGTAATTGGAGAGATTATGGTGGATCTGTCTAAAAGAACAAAAGCCTCCTTTTATTAAATCATCTGTGTGGGCTATGAAATCATGCATTTCTCTATCATCTAGATCTCGTTCTGAAAATTCTTGTTCTAGATCAATGCTTGCATATTTTTTATTAACTCTTACTCTAGAACAATCATCTCGATCAAGTTCATCTTCAGTTTGTATTTGTTAGTGAAATGGACCCAACAGCAAGGGCTGTAAAATTCTCTCCAGACAATATTTATCAAAACTCTGCAAAGGGCTTATGTGTGCCAACTTTTATGGAATTCTCATTTCCATCTAGAATGTACAGAAGCTCTGACCCAGGTATTTGAGAATGACTTTGAGGACTTCTAGATATTGTTGTTAGCCATACTAAAAGCCAAAGGAAACCACAGATTCTGGAGATAATGAAAGGACCAAAGACTCCTTTATGTGTCATTATAATGGGTGAAAAAATTAAGCTTATAACACTGCCAAGATGAAATCCAGCCATCAAAAGACCCACTGCTCTTGCTTGTTCATTACTGGGAGACCACCTTGAACCATGTTTTTCATGCATGGCATAACTACACCTTCTGCAATTTGAATAGATCATTTTAAGGGGTAGCTGTGTTTTTTCCTTGATTTAGTCAATAAGGGAAATCATCACAAAAACTACTGTTGCAGCTCTTTTTAATGACCTTTTAGACCTATCATGAGGCCTTCTCTTATTATTTTCTGATGGAGGTCTTTATAGATAGGAACAAGAGTTTTCTTCAACACTATAATATCACTACTTTGCTTATGATGTAATACTAGAATTCAACTTATAAAATTTCAATTGTTCCCATTGATTTTCAACTTTTACTTTCCAATTGAAAACTTTCTTAAACATAATCCAAACCTGCTGATGCATTTTTTGTTTTATCCCTTGGAAGGAGGTGGCCTAAAACAGCTCTGAGATCACTTAAAACACCTTTACCCTCTCTGCTTTTTGAATGAGGTTACATCCCTGATCTATCTTTGGAGGGAGGCTTTCATATACACAAGGTCATGGGCCTTTTAACACCAGTGTATTATCTTTATGTTTGTAACATAAAAAGGTCTTCAACTTAACACCTCTGTTTGTTTCATCATCAGTTCCCGATTATTGTTTTAAAATGGAAGCCTTTATCACACATCATTTTGAAATCCTGCTAATGTTTCCTTTGTTCGTCCCTTGGAAGGAGGTGGCCTACAATTTTCTGAAGTTTATCTAAAACACCTTAACATTCTTCTTCTTTAAATGAGGATACATATCTATTCCTAACCCTCTGCTCTTTATTGGAGGAGGTTTTTACCATGTTTCCCAACCATCTTCTCTTGCTTGGAGGAGGTTTCCTATCATGATGTCTTCTAACCATCTGCTCTTTAAAAGAAGGAGGTTAACACAATGTTTCCAAACCATCTGCTCTTATACTGGAGGAGGTTTTCAGCATGTCACCCAACCATCTGCTCTTGCTTGGAGGAGGTTAACACAGTTATGACATTTCATCCATTTCCAACACTGTGTCATCTTTCTTTGCAATACATATTTCTGCTTAGTATATCAAAATATGTAACAAAGGTGACACTTGACAATCTGCTATAGGAGGCATGTTCTGAGATATGTATCCTTTGTCAAAATATCTTTGTGAACCCTTTAAACCAGAAACCACATGACATGTATTTGTAGAGTATTTTCTTGTTAGTCATTATTTACTAACCTTTCTTGATTATGTTTGCAGAGGTACATTGGATTTTCTCTTTGACTAGTGTTCTTATCCCGGGCTCAAGGTAGCATAAGAAGCAACTGTCTTCTTATGTATTATGATGGTGTCCTTGGGAAAACTTATGCAGCATCACCTCTGAAGGAACACTGAAACACTTTGAAACATGCACTTCTGCTCTCTTTTCATTTCAGCTCTCCATTTGCTTCATGATGGAAAATTTCTTCAACATGAGAGACTTATTTCAACTTGTCTCTTTTCTCTTGTTTGGATACTATTTTTCATTCACTTACACCCCTACAGAGATGCAAAAAATATGACTTTGAACCTTGGAAGGATTTTTGGTGCCTTATGGAGATTTTTCCCGATCTAAGCACATTCTTTAGACAGTGAACACACTTATTTTCTTCTGATTTGGACCTTTGTTGAATTTCTTCTTGAACAGAGACAAAAAACATCTTAGTGGTATGCGACCTATGGATGTATCAAGACTTATTTTGCAGAATAGGAAGGCAATCTATGACTGGTTGGTACTAGACAGAGGGTCTTTTGGCTTAGGATAGTTTTCCAAGGAAATGACTCCTAAACACCACTATCTAACTTAGGGGTGACTTTCATAGATTCTGATTGTTCTCTTAGGCATGATCAGATGGTTTTTGACAAGAAGATCAGGGAAAGGAAGGGAGACACTTTGTCAAATGTTGGACAGTAAATTTCATGAAAAACAAGGGGAAAATGATAGCGGATGAGCAAGACTAAGACAGCTATAGACAGGGATATTTTGCTGAAACAAGACATGACTTGAAAACTGGAGATTGCTCTTATCATAGGCTGACAGGAAGGGCTAGGAAGACAAAAATTTGTTTGGGGGTTTTCTAGATGACAATTTGACATATGGAGATTAGCTTCTAGAAAACTCAGCTAAGGACTCTAGTCATCAACAACAGGTGAAAAATAATGATGACTAACACATACTTTGAAATTTTATTTGCAAAAGATATTTTTTTTTCCATGAGTGCCTCCCCCCCCGGCAGATACCACAGTTGTCGAGAACGTCTCATTAGTATTCATTGTTACCATGGAACCTAAGATAACTGATTCAAAATATACCACAAAAAGTAGTACCAAGGAAGGAGTTGAGTAAACGCCAGTAAACTTGCCAGTTGTATGTGGGCACTCAACTATTTGTGGAAAAGGAATCAGATCTAAGATGGAAGAAAGTAAACAATGCCTTTTTAGAAAATAGCTTCAAGATAGATCTAGAGGACTGACAGGTATATGTTAGTTGTTATTGTTAATCAGTTACGATAATAGAGGGTTGCATGCAGATATCCAATCTTCCCATGTGAAAATGTCATTAGATGGATTGTTTCACATATCGATATGAAGACTGTGACAAAATCTTGCCACATTTGTGGTAGAATATTATCATCTTATGTACCATTCTCTTGAGACAGAAAAAATCATGTATTCATATTTCTATTCGACCAACAAATTTCTGAGCACAAAGTATATTGGTAAAGATTGGGTGAAAGATCCATCAAAGTTTCAACACACAACCACCAATAGATATAAGAGAAAGTATCTCACGAGGGCCTATCAGCTCTTAGTTATACTTTCTTCCAGAATATATTGTTAGCAAAGCATAAAGACCTTTTCTTAAGGGTGGGTAGTCTTAGCAAACTAGGTTTTGAACTAGGGGAAGTCATTCAACTAGTTAGATCTATTTGCTCGACAGTTGAGAATCTATGTAACAATTTCCCAAAATCCTCCCAAGGGTGGGCACACAATATTATACATATCTACATATTTACTGGATGAAATATGTGCATATAATTCATTCCTTGGCACGGACTTGAATTGGACACCTCAAGTCCCTATCATGTACATCTATTGCAAACTTCTCTTGGATTGCAGTCATCGAGGAGTCATGGAGAAGCTAACTGACCACTTCCTCATTCTTTTGTACAAGATGATATTTGAGTAAGAGCCACCTTTCATGTAACATGGACTAATGGTGGTAATAGAAGAGATCACAGATTGGTTTGCCTCAACAGATGTCACCTTCCTTGGAATGTTCAATAGTCAGAAGTTGTTGTATATTTTGCCAAGATATGCCACTAACAATATTTTCATGTAAGAATTTTCATATCATCTCTCCACAGGGTTGTCAACAACTTGTACGGGAAGAATAACACACCATGGAAAACTCTTCCTATGCAAATTGGATTGTACGAGATCAAAAACATGAAGGTCACAGATACCAAAGGAAAGGAAATAGATAAGTTTGCATTTGATACTCGAGACTTTAATATGTACGATCCCCATGGTATTTGCAAGGACCATTGTGTGATAATACATTTTTAGTGGCTCAATGGGACATTTGGCTGGAGGAAGATACATTGAATAATATTTATAATGCCTCCAGATCCCATGAGACAGTCAGTTTTGTAGGAACTTCACAGATGACTCTGTAGGAGGAAGAAACTCCAAAAGAAGTTCCAACAAAACGGAGAAAACCCTTGCACGATAAGGGAAAGAGAAAGGTTTCTTACAGTCCAATGGGAGAAATAAGCTCCAAGATGAAAGTGGATCCAACTATTATGAAAGAAGCTTTATAAGTAGAGGCAAAGAGGAAATATAGGATGTATAGAGCAAAACAGAGGAAGAGATAAGAAAAGAGGAGATTGGAGGAAGAAAATAAGAAGAAAGAACAAGAAGAGAAGCAGAAGAAGGAACAAGAAGGGAGGTGAAGTGAAATTCCATAAGAAACATCATATAAGAAATCTAAATATCAAGAAGAGAACTGAAAAAAAGCAGAGGAGGAGAGCAAATAGATGCAGGAATAGGATCTTTCTCATCAAATTGAAAAATTGATAGAAATTGTGGACATGGAGGAGGAATCAGACCGAAAGAATCAAGATGTCAACCTGATGTCGAGTACATAATAGTTCATCGTTTAGTCACCACCACCTCTAGCAGCAGAGTTAGGTCTAAGTGAGGAAGAGGAAGTTGTTCCCCTTGATGATTGTTATCACTGGAAAATAAGACAAGAAAAGATGACATTATTAAATGTCATGCAGAAGGATTTACAGGGATGAGGCACATTAGAGGATCTAAAAATTTAAAAAATCCCTAAGGTCCAGAAGAAAAATCAAAATTTTCACCAAGTACTCAAGAAAAATGTGCCTTTGCGTGCCTTTTTCTTCGGTAAGCGTGCCTTTGCGCGACTTTCCCTCGAAAATCCACGTGGTCCTGGGAGTGGTGGAAGTCACTTTCCAGGATGACAAGGCACACTCCAGGAAAGTGATCTCACATTTGATACCGCCCAAGGACGGCCACCTAAGCCTCCTTGGGACCTCAAGGGAGCACACAAAGGAATCAAGTGGCACATAATGGAATCAACCCTCTCTGAGCTTCGGTCACCATCCATCAATGTACCAAGAGAGGAAAGGAGAATTTGAATTCATCTATAAAAGGCCACCATGAGAGGAAAAAAGGGATGGCACATTATTAAGCTAGCCAAAATTGCTTTGAAGCAATCTAGTAGTGTGCAATTGAGAGCATAAGTAGAGAGGGGATTTGGTTGCTGTCCATCCAACAACTTCAATCATTTGGAGTAGAGAGAGAGACCTTGCACCAAGCAGCTACACAGTAAAAAATTCCTTGCATCAGGTCTTAGAAATCCATAGCTCTAAGGGTTCCTTGGCAAGTGTGTAAATGTAGTATCATTCTTCCTAACAACAAGAAATAAGAGGGGACATTGATGCCACTATTTTTATTATTGTTATGTTTGACTCTTTATGAGCTTTCGTGTTTATGTTTAATTTAGTCTTGTTTTCTCTCTACATATGCATACTATATCATTATTTAGTGTGTTTAATGTTTAATAGCATGCTCACTAATCTGCTAAATCTTTTTTTTATCTTCCTGTGACCAAGGCTTAGAGGAAGAAACCACTCCTATTAATCAATTGTGGATTGGTACACTTGTGCACCAAAACCACTACCACAATGATGATCCAGTTATGGACACATACAATTTTTTTTATGATGAACTTTAGAGGAATATTTTACAAGTGCGTAGGAAGCACTTTTCGGATGACCTCGCATTGCATGCATTCATTAGAGAAAGGGTGAGAGTGGCGGATACCAATAAGAATACCAAATCCATTTGCGAAGCCAACTTGGCCTTTGTAGGTGGAACAAGGTCAAACACTCATTATATGATGGCTGAGAATAAGAAATTGGCACACAACGTACATGATGTTAGGGAGGAGGTAGAACAACTCCACGTAGCAGCACTGAATGCAACTTCTACACAAGTCAACTTAGAGGAAATGAGATCAAATATACTTGGTGAAGTATCAACACTTAGATAGACCATGTGAAACCTCTATGAGGAGCTTGCTACCATACATAAGGAAGTTGTACGCTTGCATGGATTGCAACAAAAATGCAAAGACTTTTTAAAAACTTTGAGGAATGTACAAGCTAGATAAATGTCTTTCAAAATAATCACATTATTATGATTTGGTCAATGTTTCGAATGAGCTAATGTCGTTCATCCTCATGACAAGGTGAAAAACATTAATCGATCATCATGAATAAATAGTAAGGATGCAACATTTCTGGATATAGCCGTTAAAAACTAGTCGTTATTGAGTTGGTTAATTAGTTATTAAGAAAAATATATTTAAATTTTTAACAGTTAGGAACTAATTACTAAAAGGGATAAATATTTTAATAAATATTTCAAATATTTAAAAATATTTTAATAAACATTTTAATAAATGCTTTAATTATTTAAAAATATTTATTAAATATTTTAATTAAAATAAAAGGAATTTATTATTACTATTATTATTACTATAATATAAGAAGAGGGAATTATATATTATAATTATAAATAATATAAAAACGTTAAGACCAAGAAAAATAAATACTAAGGAAAAAGGTAAAAGGAAAGCAGAAAAACCAATAATAATCAACAAAGACAGGGTTTAAAATTATAGACATGAAGAAAAAGGGAAATGACCAAGAAAAAACCTATAGAGACATAAGGAATAAATGAACCCAACGAGTTGGGGGGAGGCGGGGGGGTCATGAACCATATCGAGAGAGTCGGAGTCCAGCTCTTACTCAATTTCCAGCCATCATCCCTGTTGAGATTCCTGCCATGCCTCTCATACTCAATAGCCTCCCAAAACTTCCTATGGTGGAAGTGGTAAACCTTAGAAATGGCCTTGGAGTCATCAATGTGGACACGGTGACACGATATTTCTTCATTTTTAGCAAGATCTGATGTGCGGCAAAAATTGTGCCTAATGTCTACAACATTCTCTCGGATTATTTTCTTAATGGACTGTCTTGTTTCTCAAATATAGGGAATACCATAGGAACAAGGAATCATGTAAAAAACTCTTATCTCCTTAGGTTTAACAGGGCCCTTGAAAAATTTGAGATCATTCCTAATAGTATGAAGAGGTTTGAACGATGAGGAGACATTATTCCTTCTAAGGACACAGGCAACTTTGTTCGTTTTCCCTTCGATAAACGAGAGATGAACCTTGGAAATAGGATCCACCCGAGGATCCTTTATAGTGGACATATAAAGGATTGAGTGGTAAATCTACTTAGGTGGATCCTATTTCCAAGGTCCATCTCCCATTTATCCAGGGGACAACAGACAAAATTGCCCATGTCCTTAGGAGAAATAATATCTCTACTTCTTTCAAACCTCTCTACACTATTAGAAATTCTCTTGGGTCTGTTAAAGACCATATCGACCCGAAGGACATGAAAGGGGTTTACATGATTCCTTGTTCTTTTGGAATTCCCTATATAGGAGAAACAGGTCAATCCATTAGGCAAAGAATCAAGGAGCATGCTGCGGATATTAGACATAATCGGTCCCGTACCTCAGCTCTTGCTGAACATGTGGAAAAATCCTACCACCATGTTTGTATTGAAGACTCTAAAGTCGTTGCTAGGGTAGATCACTTCCACCATAGAAAATTGAGAGAGGTGATCGAAATTGAACGACATGCTAAGAATCTCAACCGTGATGATGGTTGGAAATTAAGTAAGAGTTGGACCCCAGCTCTTGCCAGGTAATTTTTGTTTATAAATTTTTACTTTTATTTTTATTATTATTTTTATTTTTATTTATTTATTTATTTATTTTTATTGATTTATTAGTTGTAAAATTTTTATTTTTAATTAATTAATTATTTTATTTTATTTTATTTTACTTTATTTAGTAATATTTTTTTTACCCTCCCTAATTATTTCCTAGGTTTCTTTATTTAGTTATTATTTTATTTTATTTAGTTATATATTATTTAATTTATTTATTAATTATTTAATTTAATTTAATTTTATTGATTAAATTAAGTTACCCCCTATTACCTATTATATTGTTAATAGATATTTTATTTATTTTATTTTAATTTAATTTATTTATTTATTTCTATTTAATTATTTCTATTGTCTTAATTTATTATTTAATTGATTTAATTGATTAATTAATTCATTATTTTGCCCCTCCCTTTTACCCATTACATAATAATTTATAATAAAAAACCCCCTTTTTAATATTTAATTTTAATTAAACAAGATTAACCAAGATTTTATTTAAACAATTAATTTATTTTTAACTTACTAACTAACTTCCTAACTGCTAGTTCTTAATAGCTAGTCTTAACGGCTAGTTCTCAACGGCTAATTCCGGGCAATGATGCATCTCCACTGTTTATTCATTGAGATAGATTAGTCTCTCCACCTTGTCTTGAGGATGAACCACATTAGCTGGTTCGAAACGTCAACATAATCCTAATGATGTGATTAATCCAAAAGTTCTTTTATCTATATTATGGATCACAAAAGTCTTAGATCTAACGGTATATGTATAATTGGAACTTTCAATTCAATAAAAGCTCAGAGCCGACATGTTTTCATGCATATCTTGTGGATATAGTAGGACTATTCTTGTTGTATTTTCATTGTATGTTATTTAAATTAAGCTTATTCTTATGAAATGTTTCATTTGCACTGGTACGAATCTTGTTGAATGTGTGTTGTTGTATTATTTCATCAAGTTAACTTGTGAACTATTTCACATATTAGCTCATGATGTATTTATGCCCGTGTGTCTCTTTCAAGTTGCGTACTATTACATGCTTCTAAGGGGCTTGCTCATTTTCCCTTCATGTGTTGGTACCTTCATGCATCACACTTGACTCTTCCCAGTGTCACACACTTTCTCTCACCAAAGTCACTATACATCACTCTATGAATATTTGCAACCAATTCATATCATTAACACCCACTACATTTCCAACCAAGACATATTCTGGATGGGAATCCTATGCCAAATGATGTGAGGTCTAATTGGGACTTCATATTGGGGAGATCCCTTACAGGTTCAACACAGTCAACATGTTCCTTCCTGCGTTGTCGTGTCTTCAAATATTGATGATTGATCTATGATGTGCTTCATCTTCACCTTACAAAGGGTTTGGATAAGTGTTGGAACCTTCGCAGTCAACATGAATTTCCATCTCTCTGTCATGGCCCATGATTCCTTTACTCATGCGTGATAGCATCCTTGTCTTATTTCCATGAGTATATTCTTGAAACCTCCTCTTGTTGACCTCCTTGGTCATCACCTTGCCATGATAGGATGGTATAACCTACAAATTAAGGTCATGCATGATAAGACAACTTCTATTCAATAATCACCTACTCTATCATTGTTTTCTCATGTAACATGCTAATTGTGACGAGACATTGCGTAAGGACTGAGAGAAGGGGCCTAGGAATTATGCAGTTGAGCATTGCAAGGACCAAGGACTAACCTTGTTTTCCACTGAAATTTCACAGTAAAAAATAATGGAAGGCTCATCAAGGTTTTGCATAGTGGGAAATTCTAGGAGTCAAGGGTGATGGGATTGCTCATTAAGGATGCATAGTGCGTAGTGCTCAAGGAAGAGGGAAAATGGATTGTGTAGCTAAGATATTCAAGTACTGAGGGATGTCCTTATTTCCAAATATAACTATTCAATGTGAAATTGAGACAAGGTAGGAAAAGGCACTGTAAAGTAGGAAGGTTCATGCAACAAGAGTGGCAATACTAGGAACTATAAATGTGTGATGTGAAGTGATTTAGGAGAATAATTTGTGATTACGTGGCTGATATCTACAATGATTTAGAGATGGACCTATTGTTGACTAAAACTACATAATTTACAATAGGAGGAAAATTTGGATAAGGGATTGCACATAGGGCTGATGTAAGCAATGGAAGGTTAGTTCACTATACCCTATAAATGCTCACTGCATAATGAAGGGAAGGAAGCCTTTGCATTGAATAATTTTTCATTGAAAGGAGGTAAATAAGTCCTTACTATCAACCACAAGTTCTTAATGAACAACAAAGAAAAAAAATTGTCAAGGATTTATGTAGTAAGGAAGTACAAGCAACAAGGGTTTAGTTACTATTATTTGAAGGTGCTCAATGTGAAACAATGGGAGTTGTACTCAAGAAATTATAAATGCGCATGTCTACGAGATTATATTTTTCATCACTGAGGCTTGTGAGTGCACAATTCGCATCACCTAGTGGGGTTTGAATGTTTACATATTACATATTATAAGAGGACAAAGAATAGGTCCAAAATTCCTAAGTGCGAGATTACTGGAACAAGAGATAAAAATGCATCTAGAAAAGTCCCAAACAAATATTATACACATGTATATCATCAAATACAAGGTAAAAAAATTTACAGTAGCCAACAATGGCACATATACATTGAAACGACAACAAAGCGATACTATTTTATGAGTGTGATGCTTGAGATGTAGCTTTACGGCACGAGTGTTGCAATGCAACCAAAAGGTGCACTATGCTATATGAATGTGTCTATCACTGGTTCTAATGATAAATAAAATCAACTAGTGCATGAGATTTTATTGGATCTTCCTCTAAAAAGTGTGCCATGGTGCTCTTAAGATGTGTGAAAACAAGTGAAAGTGACATGTTCACGAGTGAAAGTGACACATGTGAACACAAAGAAAACACAAATGAAATATATAAGTACGCAAACAAGGAAAAGAAAGAATCGCAAAAGATAGAAAAATAAAAATGACACATGTAAGAAAGAAATAAAGCGAAAGCAACACTTGCAAAAGCAAAATCAATAGTTGAGAAACTCACCGAGAATATGGGGCATTTGCAAACACAAGTGAATATGAGCTCTTGTATTGACTCTTTACATGGGAAAAACATACATGCAATTAGGATTAATATTGGTGAGCATGCTTAGTGCATGTTAGGAAACTAGAAGCCAAGGATAAATTGACTAACTTGAAAAAGTACACTCTCACTATCGATAAAAAGTGTACAATCACTATTAGTGTAGTATTCCCTCACACTTTCACTATCCATACAGATTGTGCAAGAACTGTCATTGAGGATTGTGCATGGAGTATCCACAAGGATTGTGCAACCACTGCCATCAATGATTGCACAATCACTATTTCTAGAGATTTAATAATCATTGTCATTAGGCACAACTACTATCATCAAGGATTACACAATGCTTGAGATCCAATGGCACCATTGACTGTTAGGCTTCCTTAAAAGAAGTTTGTTATGCAAGCATCACAAGATGAGCATGTAAAAGTAGGTCATTTTGACACCTAGAATTACTAAAGGAACTTTTGAACACTTGAACAACATGACCAAGCATAGGCTTAATGGATTGAAAATAAATATGGTATTACCATAAGGAGGATCCAAAATTTGGATGTAGGAAACATTTTGGAGGGTGTTTCTTGCAGCGACAACAATCGATGACACACTAGAAGAAATCTAACTTGTATGTTTAGGTCTAGCATTAAGTGCATGGTCTAGCCTTCTGGAAGAATTGACTCATCATATTGATCATCTTAGTTTCCTTACTTAGCTATTTTACATATGTAGTCTCCTCTATTCATCTTGTAGGCTTAACACATTTCATAAGGCTAGTAAAACTTCAATGCTTTCAATTAGGGAGTAGGAGTATGTAATTTCCACAAGTTTAAGATGTTACAGTTTTATTAGCATCTTCAGTGTTGCTTTGCTACCAGCAAGCATATTCAGTACCCCAGCGGAGTCACTTCAAGGAATCATAAGCATTTCATCTTTACCAGCGAGCCTATTCAGTACCCTAGCAAAGTTGCTTAATTCACCTCTCTATTCATGAAACCTTTCTCTTGTTTCACCCTTTTCTTCTTATTATTTTTTATACTTTATGCTCATTGGCATTTATAGGATTTTATTTCGCCAAGGGAGAAAGAGGAATCCCTACTTATTCTATGAGCTATAAAGGTTGTTCTTTGTTTTGTAAATACTTATGCATATACCTCTAAAATTAATCCACTCACATAAGCTTTTCCTCTTTTCACTTGTCTACTTGACTGATTTGATACATTTAGAACCAATTAATATAAATCGCCAATTCAAGGAATGAATATCCTATTATAGATACGAGCATCGTAGCTTCTCAAAGGCTTTCGTTTAACATGAAACATATTTTCGGTACGTGCATCATTGACCTTAAATCATATTTAGTCCCAAACAAAGAAGTAGACAAAATATAAACCAAGCGTTACTAGTTGTCACAATTACCCTTTCAACTTTTTCCACATTACCATATATCCAAACAAGATGGATTTCATACATGGTCTTATTAAAAAAAAATATGTGAAAATACATCAAAGAAAACATGGCATTACATAAAAGACAAAACATATGAAATAAGAGTAAAAGTGGTAAAGAGCATGCAGAAAAAAAAACTTAGATGAGAAATGGAATGCAAGAAAGATGTTGTAATCTAAATCAAAACGTAACTAGGATGCATCTAAGAAAAGGAATAGAACTAAACCTAAACCCTATTATATCTAAACTACAAGTTTAGGATCATGTGAAATCGATTTTCCAATGTAGCCATTTGAGTTTCTCCTGACCTGCAAGCAAAAAGATGTAAAAAATTAGAAATAGTATAAAACTATGTGTGGAAATAAAGATGTTAACCTGAATATCTTACACAAGAAATTGAAGGTCTTGACTACTAGAATAAAAGTGTGTCATAATAGCTACCTTTAAATAGTCTACAAATTTATCTTGTTGAGCACAAAAACCTTGAAGGTTGTTTGTGAATGTACATTCATCTGCTTTTTTATTCTTAGCAAACATCAGATAAGATCGAAACTTATTATTGGAAACAAATATTTCCAAGTAAGATTTCCCTATTCAATCATATATTGGATCATGGTATCTGAAACAATGAATTTGGAAATCCTCAAATGCTTAGAAGGATGAAATTTCAATCAACACAATCGAATTAAGGGAAGAATCTTGTGAAGAGAACATAACTTGATCTCGTTCAGAAACCTTGTCAAGATCATGATGAAATGACATAACCATCAATAAAACCCCAAGTGCCTCAACTTCTTGATAGGAATATGAAAATTTAGATGATGAATCATAAATATCAATGAGCTTGATAATATCAACAAATATAAAAAAATATCATCATATGTACCAGTGAGAAAACAATTAATCGAGTAGCAGCTTTTAGAACTAGTGTTATGATCAAATTGATGAATTGGCATATAAGATTCTCAATTCCCTGTTGGTTCCCTTTGTACCTGATTACATACTAGACCAACAATATAATATCTTGGGGAGTTAAAAAAAATTGTTGGCATCGTAAATATGGGAAACCAATTAGGATACCAAGTTGACAAAAGTTTAAAAGCATGTGTCAGATGAAATCCAATATTCATATCGGCATGAGGGCTTCGATCCTCCACGTGATTTAAGCATTGAATGATACTCAAAAGGATTTCTTGTGCTAGAAAAAATCTTCACTCCATAACATACACTGGATAGATAAGTAATTGATTATTCATGAAAGAATTTGATCGCAAGGAATATTTCTACCAATGATAACCCTTATCTTGATAATCAAAATGATAGAATTAAAAGAAATGTGCATTTGTGAAAGATGTGCACTCCAACCCTAGGATATATTCAGGGGATTTGTATGAAAAATAATTATGTAATATTCCCTATTATCCATCAGCTAATTACAATATTAGAGTTCTTACTTTTCTTTATTAGTTAAGTAAATAAGAGGGTGGAGGGACCCATAAACCCAGTAGATGAATAAAATCCACTTCTATAGTGAGAATGTGGGTTAATTGAGTAGTTGAGTTGCATTATGGAGTAGTGGAGAAGAATAATAAGGAAGAAAGAGTGGAGTTCATAGAGAAATAACGAGGAAGATGATGGAGATATTGGAGGAATAAATGCAAGATGATGGAGATAGTGGAGGAGTAATTACCGAGAGGATGGAGTTAGTGGAGGACACCGCATTCTTTATGGACGCTAGTGGCCACATGTGCAGTGCAGTTATGCGGTGGGCCAAGGCTAGGGAAGGCTCACAACCATAAAAGGAATATGAGGGAAACAAAGGAGGAGAGTCATATTATTATTATTGTTTGTTCTTTACGATTTTTTGCACGCTTCAACTATTTAGCTAAGTTTGTTGTGTTGTTTAGCACACTGGTGCCTCTGAGCGGAGATCCCACCCTTATCCACGGGGACCTTTTAGTACCTACTCTAGAAATGTTTCTTTGAGCATACATTCACCATCCAGAAACAACTCCAGACTCAGCCCCTCTCTTCAGCACTTCCAGCGACAGGAATTATGCATTCCTGCACTAGGGTTTAAGAGGTGGAAGGTAGTTCTCAGTATTTTAGCTGGGAAACCTATGTGGGGATCAACCCTTCACCTTGTGCATCCATTCCAGTCTTCTGAGAGAAAAATTGTAACATCCAACATTAGGCCATCATTCTACTCCTCTATGCAGCAGCAGTTCCTACAGAAATTACGCATTCCAGTAGTTGAGTTTGAGAGGAGGAAGGAAGTTCCAAGCATCTCAGCTTGGAATCCGTGAGGGATTAGCTCCTCACTTGGTGAGATCATTTCCATCAGTTGTGAGTAGCATTGCATCATCTAGCAGTAAGCTGCAACATCATCTCTCTTGACAACACAGTCACTTCCAGCAGTTGTGCAATTCAACAGCTGCAACTTGAGAGGAGGAGATAGAACTCAAGCTTTTAGCTTGGGAATCAAGAGAAATGGGCCAACCTTTCATTCATTGATCTGATTGGGTGCTATTTCAGAATTTAGATCATCATTTCAGCCCCATATCAGTAGCTACCCAACAGAAGTGCGTAAGTTAGCTAGTAGGGGTGAAGTTTTCAACCCATAAAGGGCCAAAATTCCAAAATCAAAAGTTGGCCAAACCATTTCTAGTTTTTTTTGAGTTTTTTGAGTAGAATATGTGGTTAAAATCCCGAATATTTCTAAGCAATCCATTAGCATCTCGAAAATGGTTCTTGTTTTTAGCAACAAAAATAACACAACATTTCCAATGGTAGGTTTTAGAGCTATTTCAACCATCTTTGGTTGGCTTGAGTTCATTATTTTTAGAGAACTATGTATATTCATTTGTTTTGATTATAATGATGTGGGCCAGTTGTTTCTTCTCATATGTATGGTGTCTTAATGTATTCCAACATTTTCCAGTTCTACATGTTTAATTCTTATTTTACCGTAGTTGGAATTATGCATATGTTCTATATTCTTGTCTTTCCCATTTTGGGATATTACAGTGGTATCAAAGCATGATATTTGGCCCAGCTTGTGGGAATTTCATGACATCAGAAGAATAAGAAGAAGAAGCAGAAAAATAAGAAGCCTCGAATGGCGGAAGGGATTAGTTTTGCCAAACTACTTTTCCAAACTATGCAAGATATCACCATGGAGATCAAAGAAATGAGAGTAGAGAGGCAAAGGGAAACCTCAAGAGGGTTTCAGAATGGAGAGAATCCCAGTACTTCATATCAGTGGTGTAAGCAACCAGAAGTGTAACCAGTTTCACTGCACCCCACTATGCCCACTTTACTTGCAGAAGGAAATGAATGACATGGAGATGGAGGATACTTGGAGCATGAGACTCTTAGTGATTATATTGCAGAGTACCGACCTCAATCTAGAGGTTTCAAAGCTAATATGACTTTCCAGTATTTTTTCCAGATGAAAGAGAACCGGAGACCCACAGTAGCAGTAGAACAAGAGGGCACATGCAGAATAGATTATTTCTGCCTACATTCGATGGGTCATCCAAAAGCACGGCAAAAGTTGGGATGGATAAGTTAAATGCATTCTTCCAGCTACATCAAGTAGCGGAAGTAGAGTCTATTGAGATTGTAGCATTGCACCTTGAGGGTGAAGAAAATGAATGGTGGTTTGGCATATTGGATCATGCAAGAGTGACTTTGTATGCAGATTTCACTCAAATATTAGTAGAGAGGTTTGATAGAAGAAACTTGGAGGCACATTCCATTGAGACATTCTCCGAAAATAAAGAGGAATTGTACGAGGAGCATATGGGATATGTTAGCATTGAAACACCGAGAGGAGATCAGCGACCACCACCACCACCACCAGAAAGAGTACTTTCATGGATTGGAGAGCCCTTGCATTTTTGCAAGATGTTCCCAAGACTCAACATTAAGGGTTCATGGCACAATTCAGGAGGTGCATGAGGAAGAGGAAGTAGATACCAGTGTTGGTTTATCAGGAGAAAATCAACCATCACCACCACCAGCAGTAGGAGAAGCCTTTGCACCAGTTGGAGGAACTCTTGTGTCTTTGCAAGATGTTTCCAAGCTTCAACTGATCTAAGGTATGCATAAATTTCCACCCCAGATTGTTTCAGCACATCATATTGAGATTTTTGGGAACATGCCATCAGGGAAATTGCGTGACCATGTGTTGGAGAACATTATTGATGTGGAACAGAGGACTATCACTATGCAGAGGACCCTTGACTGGTTCAAGGAGAAGAGGTATAGCTATCCCAGGTTGAAATTGTTGAAATACACATAGCACTTTGTGCTGGAGTGTAGAGCTTCAGAGGGGGGGATAATCACAGTCCTAATGCAGGGAAGCTATTCCATAGATTTTTATAACCGGAGGCTACTGTCACATGATATGTCGTATTCTATTTACGACAAGGTGATGTTGGCCATTATGCATGCATTTGCCAAATTCTGGCAGTATTTGGTAGGCAATAGATTTCAGGTGAAGAACAACCACCATAGTCTCTGGCATATTTTTGAGGAGGAGAAATAGCTGCAAAAGAGGCAACAATGGTGGATCAGTGCAATTCAGGACTATGAGTTCTGATTTGTGTATGGAGAGGGCCATGTGACAGTAGACGCATTATCATGGAGATCAACAACATTCTCTTTGAGGGGTAGTGATGCATATTGGAGGGCCCAGTTCTTAGTTGAACATTCTGATCACTGCATCACTTGTGAAGTGTTGGATGGGCATATGGTAGATGGTAGACACCATGTGATGAATAAAATATTCTATTATCAGTACATAGTCTCTTTTATAGACATCTCACAGCTCAAAGAGAATAATTTTCATGTAACACATCACTCACCATTGTCAGGGCCTCGTAGGTCCAACCGAGCCATTGGAGAGAGGATCTCATGGAGAGACCCCAAGGATGATGTACTCCAACCTATAATGGGGTACGAATTTTGTCAACAGAACACTGAGGAGTGTATTGACATCATTGATCAACTGTCGAGGTATGCACATTGCTTCAACATCCCTACACAGTACACTCTCAGGTAATCTTTTCAGGATGTCTTCAGACTTCATGGTCTTCCTAAGGCCATAGATAGTGATGGGGGAAGTTATTTTATGATCATATTTTCATGGGAATTTCTCCATTTGGTGGGTACCAAGTTGGTACATGGTATGAGTCATCACCCATAGGTGGATAGACAAAGGGAGATGATGAACAAGTGGCTGAAAAGCTACTTGCAGATCTATGACATGGAGCAATAGGAAGCATGGTTGCGCTATCTGCTCTTGGGTGAGTATGGTTACCACCTAAATTCTCATATTGGTATGTTCCATGCCTTGCACTGTACTGAGGTGATGCTGCAATAGGAAGCATGGATGCGCTGGCTACTCTTGGGATAATATGGCCAAGATATTGCATTTTAAATTTCCATTGGCATATCATTGTTTTCTACCTTGCACCATAGTGATGAGATGCAGCAGCAGGAAGCATGGTTGCGCTAGCTACTCTTGGGAGAGTATGGCCAAGAAATTGAATTTTATATTTCCATTGGTATATTGTTGTTTCCTACCTTACACATTAGTGATAAGATGCAACAGTTGGGGGCATGGCTATGCTGGTTACTCTTGAGAGAGTATGAACACCATATGACATTCCACATGTCAATTGGGATGTCATTGTTTTATACTTGGCATGATGATGATGTTTTTTGGCAGTAGGAGGCCTTGCTGCGTTGGCTTCTTTTGGGAGAGTATGCCTACCACACTTGGTATGATGATGTGATGTTGCAGCAAGAGGCATTGCTACAGTGGCTTCTCTTGGGGGAGTATGGTTCAAAATTTAACATGTTGATCCATGTATCTCTACTTCTCACTTTGCACAATGTTGATATGATGCTTTGAGAAAGCAAGGCCACCAGGGCCAAGGATTGGAGCATGGAGAGACACAACATACTCCATGTAGCATGGGCTAGAAAGATTGCATATGAGTTGGGACTTTCCTTTGGAGGAAGGAACCACAACACTTCCCATGTCTCATGCCAGAAGGAGGCTTTTGGATAGTATATGGTTGCCACTATGGGACTCATTTATGAGAAGAGGCATCTTGTTATATAGCCGGAGGCCATTCTATACATTCTAGAGAGGCAACTATGGAGCTAGGCAGTCATAGCACATTGGAGCAGATGGGAGAACCTTCTGTATGAGGGTGCCACTTGGGAGGGAGATAAATTTCCACAACATCCACTTTTGAAGTTTCTTGAGGAAAAGCAAAATTTTGGTGGGGAGGAATGTAACATTCTTAATTAGCCATCAGCTAATTAGAATATTATATTTCTTACTTTTCTTTATTAGTTAAGTAAACATTAGGGGAATTTTGAGATCTAAAATGGGCCTCCTAAGAAAAATGTATAACCAAAATAAAATTTATAAGAACCAATAGTATTCAGGATGATGATGTCAACCATGGGGGATGATTCACCATTTTTTAGTAAAAGGGTAAAAAGATTAAAAAATAATAAAATAATAAAACTACTTTTTGAACTCGTAATTTCAACTTATCTGCCAAAGTTTTTACTCAAATTTCGAGCGGGAGTACTCATTGGATGCAAAATTTAATTCCTCATCTAATGAGTACCCATGTTTCATACTTTTGATGGACCCTGCTACATGAAAAATGAGAAATACATGAAAAATTGTGATTGTAATCACGTTTTTCATGTATTTCTCATTTTATTGTAGAATGATCCATCAAAACTATGAAACATGGGTACTCCTTGGATAAGGAATTAAATTTTGCATCCAACGAGTACTCCCGCTTGAAATTTGAGTAAAAACTTTCGGAGATAAGTTGAAAACATGAGTTCAAAAAGTAGGTTTTTCTTTTTTCCCTTTAAAATTTGATGACGTAATCAAATATTATTTTATTATTTCCACTATTATTTTATAATTTCCTTGGGAGGCTCATTTTAGACCTCAAAATTCCCCTAATGTAAGAGGGTGGAGGGACCCATAAACCCAATAGATGAATAAAATCCACTTCTATAGTGTGAGTGTGGGTTAATTGAGTAGTCGAGTAGCATTATGGAGTAGTGGAGCAACATAATAATGAAGTAAGAGTGGAGGTCATAGAGAAATAATGAGGAAGACAATGGAGATAGTGGAGGAATAAATACAAGATGATGGAGATAGTGGAGGAGTAATTATAGAGAGGATGGAATTAGTGGAGGACATCATAGTCCTTATGGAGGCTAGTGGCCACATGTGCAACGAAGTTATGAGGTGGGCCAAGGCTAGGGAAGACTCACAACCATAAAAGGAAGATGAGGGCAGAAAATGAGGAGAGTCTGATTATTATTATTGTTTTGTCTTTACGACTTTATTCACGCTTTAGTTGTTTAGCTGAGTCTGTTGTGCTATTTGGCACACAGGTGTCTCTGAGTGGAGATCCAACCCTTATCCATGGGGGACTTCTAGTGCCTACTCTGGAGAGGTTTATTTGAGCATCCATTCATCATCTAGAAACAGTGCCTGCTGGCTTGAGGGGTCCTAACCCAACTTTAAAATTGATGCTAACCAACAAAAACCTCTTACTACTGGCCCTTTCGACAATGACCTACTTGTGAAAGTCAAAGTCTCACCTAAAGCAGTATGGGGGGGTGCTTGAACCAGGTTTCTACACCATGAGAAAGGTTTGAATGATGTGGGTGCCTTGATATCCCAAACAACCTTAAACAGACCTTCGCAACAGTAGGCCTAACTAGTAAACCCTTTTCAGAAATATTTAGGTCAAATATGCAGAATATCTTGCACAAGTTAACACATCAATCATAAATCAAGTAATAACCTTTAACACATCGTATCAGAGACTTATACCATCAAATCTATCTAATAAGCATTCACATAAACCCAATCACAGTTGCGCAAGAGATCTAATTGCAGACAGTATAGAAATTGGAAACAAGATGCAGAAGCATTGATAACATAACCAACAGATGCATATAGAACTCAAATATCAAGAACAATATTCCTTTATTACTTAGCAGTTTAGATCCTTCATACAAACACTTCAACAACCCGCGCACATAACCAGTAGGGTCCGGACACAGCAGGACTGAGGTCTCTATTCATACAGCTAGCAGGAGTCTTCTACCCAGAAAAATGCACACAAAATATCACCAAGTATCCAAATCTATCATTCTCGTTTAGACTTATCCAAAAACTGACTTTCTAGACTCAATATAGCCATCTATTTATATTATTAGTCTACGCTACTCTATGGTCTGCAAACCGTGGCTTGCGGCCCCTTGATCTACCCTTTGACCCATTACAATTCATGAGGGGTTTTGTCCCACCCAAAAACTCTTGTGCAAGACTAAAATATTACAAAATATAGCAAAATTGGTCGGACTTAGGGGACTCTGCTCCAATAAGCCCCCAACACAATCTTCTGACTCGTCCCGAGTCACACTGGTACCAGATTCTTCATTTTGTTCTAGATCTCCTCAATAGCAGCTGCAAATGGGTTCAAGTTACCTGCACTTTGATATGCTGTGTTCTGCATGGTTTCTACCAACAGTTCTGAAGTCAGCCCTTCAGTGGCCAAAGTGATGCTCTGCAATATCTGATTTAGGTTCTGGACTTCCAGGTCAAGGTCCTGGGATAGTTTCATGGCCTCATACTCCCATGGCTTCATATGATCGGTGACTATCTGCTTTTTGGCGCAGAGCTTCTCCACCTTGCCCCACAATGCCTAGTTGGTATGAAGGCATGCCATTTTCTGAGTAGGGATGAATGTAGACAATGCCTTCTGCAAGTCGTCGAACTCCTGCTCCTTCATGCACCGCTCCTGAGTGATTTTCTTAAATAATGGATTTGTTTGCACAGAGTTCCATAGTCCTAGGGCTTCTTCTAGGAGCCAATCCATTCTCAACATCTACTGAGATTATGGCAAATTTTTTCTTTAATTGCGCAACCTGTTGCGCACGTGCCTCCGAGGGGGTCTCAGGCTGCAGCTTCTCCTGCAATGTAGCAATCTGTTGCTCAAAATATTCCTTCATGGACTAAATTTATGACCTAGAATATTTGAGAGCTACGACTAGGCTCTCAATCTTGGCTTGTGGCACTACGAAGGCTGGGATAACTACATCTGGAATCTCGCCACATATCCTGTTAATGAAAATCTCGAGCTTTGCGTGCCCAGCTACGGCTGCCTGTTGCGTTGTCTGAGCCTGAGTAGACTTTTCCATATTTATTGCTTTGATCTGCTCAACCTCGTTGATCTGATGATGTGTGCAAGACTCTCGGCTCTAGAGTTCTGTAGATATGAAAATATGAAGTTGTTGGGGCCCTTGTTTTAAAATTCAACAGCTTTTAAGTTGTGGCTAGTATGTGGCGAAACGCAACCATGGTAGGCAGAAAGATGTCAAGGTTGTGAAGGAGGAAAGGATAGGTGTCATAGTTGTTGTGGGGGAAAGCACAGATGGTGGAAGAATGCGGAAGGAAATGAGCAGTAGAACTCCCGACTAACAGAAAGAAACAGAAGACAGCCGAGCGGGAAGAAGGGGGGAACTGTCAGTCAAGTTGGCAGCAAAACAAATAGGTAGCCGGCCAACGGAAAGAGAAGGTTGGTGTAGACGGGATCAGGCAGTAGGGAGCCATAGGAGAGCTCTGTTTGTGTTGTACTATTCTACATTCCTTTGTATTTCTGTATTTCTCTCTGTCCAATAGGACTTCTTGTATTCTGTTTTGTTCATGCTCACGTAGTTGAGCCCTGTAATAGCTTGTCACTGATAGCCGATGCTTAATATAATCAGAAGTGTTATTTTGGTTATCTGTTATGGTATTGAATGAATGGTTTTTCAAGCATTTTTAAAATTTTATTTACTGCAAGTCTGAATGCATTTCCGAGAGATATATGTCATGGAACGTTGTGTTGCGGTTGTTTGGACTCTTAACATAACTTTGATTTACCTGTATCAATGTCGTTGGGTTGATACCGATTGAATTCCTACCTTAGTAAGGTCGCGACACACCTCGGGTGAGACTCTCAGCTCTTTGGAGCAGGGTGAAAATGCCGGCGTGAAGCTAGACTACAACGGACAACCTTGTTGGCCCTTAACCAGAACACGGGTCTTCTCTACGAGACCTATTCTCTCGCCAACAAATGGGTCCGTTACCGGGACCCGAAATTTCATTTGGGAGCTAGATCATGGTATCTTGGATTTTTGAAAGAGAAATACGAAGCTAGTGGGTTTAACCACCTAGATTAGTTCATTTCTCAGCAAGCTGAGCTAAGATGACAGAAGGAGAGAACGATTAAGAACCTGGTTCTATTCTCCGACTCTACTAGTGATACCTATGAAATCTTTTGGGGAAAGTTCCTAGAGGAACTCTATAACTGGTTGCGAAGGTTTCAGACCAAGGCCGTCAGAGAAAAGTCGTGAAAGGTAAATCACAAGTGGGTGCACGAGGATCTGGTGGTCCTTCATTGGTTAAACACCGACTTAACCCGGGCTGTAGATTTTTGGGTGGAGTCTATTTTGGACAGATACATAGTGGAGTTTGCAGCAGAGTGCTACCAGTATTTCTCGAGAGTAGAATATACATTCAGATCTGGGTTAAGGGGGAAGCTGCTGAAGGAGATCCCATTATGGATTAAGGCATTGATGGTAGACGAAGGACTAATGGGATTCCAAAAAGCAAAGATGGAAGCGTAAAACCTTTGGTGGCGGGGGAAGGGATTAAGGGAGAGATGCTATAAGAACAGTGCAAAAGGGGAGTAGGAGTATGGATGTCGAGGCCTCTAATAGGCTCAGGGAGCGACGAGCACATCAGAGGGCACAGATTGCAAAAAGGTGGCGAGAGAGGGTGATAAAGGAGTTGAAGAGATAGGAAAGTGGTCGAAAGAACAAAGAGGAGGCGCCTCAGATGACAAAGGGAATGGAAAGTCAGGTGGGTCCCCACGATATAGGAGGGACCATTAAAGAAGTGTGGCAGGTGTATAGGAGCCCAACCCAGATGGAGAAAGGAAAGAAGTCTGACGGAGAAGGTACAGACGTGCGCCCAGAGGAGGTGTCCGATGTGGATATGCACGTTGCAATGAAGCAACTATTTCAAGAAAGGTCGGTGTGCATATCTCAAGGTATTCCTATTCCCCCACAGTTCAAGTAGTGCCAGTCTCAACCTTCCCCTGGTGCTCTATAAACCCTAGGTGAAATTTTTGTTAAGTTGTGTGAATTAAGTAAGTTGCACAGTATTCAGTCCCCAACAGTAATACATACTAGTAGTAGGATTGCTAGTGGTACAATATCACAACCAGGAACCAACGGCTTCATTTAAGTAACACCTACTCAAGTGAACATGGCGGGATCACTTACCCGGTATCCAGAGTTCTCTGGGAGGGGTAACGAAGATGTTGAACAGCATTGGTACCTCTGCGAGGCCATATCAAGGGCATGACAGACACCAGACGTGGGGAAGTTGATAGAATTTCAGACCACCCTTAGGGAGAGAGCCCTACGCTAGTTTATGAAATGGTTGGAAGCTCATCTGAATCCAGCGATGGCAGATGTGAAGATGGATTTCATTAAGGAGTTCAAACTACCCCAAATAGACCAATAAGGCCTATCACAGATGTGGGAAATCAAGCAACGAGAAGGATAGACTACTTGGGATTTGATGAGGAGATTCAAGGATGCAATCGGAAAACTCAGGTATCCAATTGATCCAAACCATTAGAGGGATTGGTTCATTAAAGCTCTACTACCTTTGACCCAAACTCCATTAACTCAACAAACAATCGAGACGTTGCAAGACGCATTAGAGCAGGCAATGAAGATAGAAGCTATGGCGGGTTACCCGCAAGAGTTTAAGGGAGGAGCAGTAGTACAAGACCCCTCCATAATGGTTCTGCAACATCAAATAGCAAGTTTGACAGAAAAACTCAAGGAAATTCAACCAATGCGACTGGGGAGACCGAATGTATGGTGCGCGCATTGTCTCATGGAAGGACATGTGGCAGCTGAATGTCCCCGGTTGTAGGGGTAGAATGTGGGGACATCGGCTGCAGGGGCATAGGGGGCTCCAACACTAGGAGGGGTTGCACAAATAAACACCCAGGGGATATATCCACCGCAACAGCAATACACAGGGTTCCCTGCACAACAAAGTCCATCCACCAATGAGTACTGTGAAATATGTAAGAATATGGGCCGTCAACCTCACCTGTGTCTGATCTTATAGAAATATTCCAATGTTCCAAATAATATATACTATGAGTTCTATGCCTCAACAACACACGGCACAAAGCAGTGTCGATCACTACATGCACTCGCAGAGCGGCTGGACCGACCTTCATACAGAGTGAACGAAGCTCCCCGAGGAAGAGGAGGAGGCATGAGAGGAGGTCGAGCAAGAGGTAGAGGTCCAGTAAGATGCTACAACTACGATCAAGAAGGACATGTAGCTAGAGAATTTACACTACCTAGAAGACCCTGGCGTTCCCAGTGCCGGGTTAACACACATGCAATAGAAGATTGCCCAGAGCTTATCAAAAGATGGGAGGAAAGAGCCAGACAAAGGGGGAAAATTTTGGTAAATGCAGAACCCAGGTTAATGGGAACTCAGACAATGAAAAGCGTGGCCATAGTAACATGAGGAGGCAAAATAATGGGGGAAGATGCACGTACTATGGACCCAATAAAATTGATCGGGCTAGCATCCCAAAAGCTCCTGATCAAACCAGAACGACAGAAACAATTTTTTCAGGAAGCAGCAGAAACCTTTGCCCAACTTGGGGGAAACAAAGGAATTGGGTTACAGAAAACTCAGGAAGACAATGAAACCCAAATTAATTCTGAAGCTTGGATCCAAGAGTGGTTCCATCTATTCCTGAAAATTGTTAACAACGCACCAATGCTAGAACAGTGAAAACAGAACCTAGAAGGGGTGATGAAGAAGAGCATAGGACCAAGAGAATCAACAGACACAACCCAGAAGTATGTACAGAGAGTAAAGAGAAATAAAATAAGGATGGGAAAGGAATTCCGAGTGAACACGCAAGTTGCGGGTTTCCAAATTAAAGACACCATGCTTGATTTGGGATCTGATGTCAATATCCTGCCAAGAAAAACTTGGGAAGCATTAGGAAAGCCAAGATTGACATATTCACCAATTCAACTTTGGATGGCGAACTGGTATTTCATTGTTCCCATCGACCAACTGGAGGAGGTTGAAGTTGACATTACAGGGGTAAAGACATTCACGGACTTTGAAGTCATCGACATCATGGGAGATAAAGATCCTTATCTTGCACTATTAGGAATTGATTGGGCCTTTGAAAATTATGCAATAATAGATATGAAGAAATAACTGATGATATTCGAGGACGGGGAGATCAGAGTCACTCAACCACTTGACCCATACCAAGGACCAAGATATATAGAGACTGTGGATAACAAAGAAGATGCTCAACTTCTGGATCATCTTTCTCAAATTACCACAGGGAGAAGAGAAGATTACACTAACCCAACAGCAGAAGGCTTTGTAAGATAGAGAAGCATTCAAAGCTCAGAATTGGGCTCATAAATAGCTTGGGATGATTGGCAGCAAGGAAGGTATGAAACAAATACAAGGAGATGCGCCAATATTGGAAGAATCAACTGGATCGGGGCCGAGGTTAGAAAATACCCAATCTTATCTTATATGAAGGATGTAAACCTTTTCATAGCTAAGATAGAAAATAAGGTACTAGAAAGTCACAGAGTACCATTGATGGACATGGAATTACAGTCCACATCCGCGAGATGGTGGAGTAATCATCGCAACTCGTTCACGCAATGGGACAAAGTTGCGGCAGCACTAAAAGCCAGATTTAAGGAAGAGGAAGGACCTGAAAGTAAGGACAAGTACCAAGGGGACTCAGACCCCAGAAACCATCTGGATAAAAGTGAAGCACAATGGAGAACCGATGGATATCTGGAAGAACTATGGGCCCACCGGTTTATCCACTCTCTGGACGTAATTTTGCAGGTCTGGTACCTTACGGAAGAAAAAAAAAAGAGGGACCAACAAATAGCGGAAAGTTGCGGAGAAATTCATGCAATGTTTCTCATTTGAAGGAAATTCAGAACCGGTTACACAATCTTTACAGGCTATCAATAAGGTATTGTTCTTCCCAGATATTCAATAGATGGATTAGCAGTCGTTTCAGTACCAAGGTATCAAACAAAAGGTCGCATGTCAAAAAATTAATAGTGAGATGGATGATGACAATCTGGAGGATCTCAGACACCTGTATTTTGAAGAAACAGAGGGGCAGAGGGACATCAAAGAAGAACCAACAACGAAATGGATCCATTTTCTACCACTAAGAACCAAGAAAGTAAATATTGTAATAGAAGACAAGCCTAAACTAGCAACAATTGGAGACTACTGGGATGTAAAAAAAACAAAGGAAATATTTAGTCTTCTCAAGGAATATGAGGACCTGTTTCCCTCATCAGTCGCGGATCTAAGGGAATAAAAGGGGAGATGGGAGAGATGTGGATAATACTAAAGCCCGACGCAAGGCCTGTGAAACATAGGCCATATCATCTGAACCCAAGAGTAAAGGAAAAGGTGAAAGCAGAGATCGATAAGATGTTAAAAGCAGGATTAATATTCACAGTAGAGGAAGCAGAATGGGTAAGTCCAATAGTTATACAGAACAAAAAGGAGAAATATGAGATACGAGTTTGTGTAGATTACAGAAGCTTAAAAAATGCTTGTATCCATGATCCGTTTCCTACTCCATTAAGTGACGAAGTCCTAGACAACGTTGCGGGGAATGAGGCATACTAATTCACTGATGGATTCTCAGGATACCATCAGGCAAGAATAGCAAATGAAGACAAGAAAAATACAACATTCACCACCGAATGGAGCTCTTTCACATACAATGTGATTCCATTCAGATTGAAGAATGCACCAGCAGTCTTCTCTCACATTGTGATAGCTGCTTTCCAGGAATACATCCACAAGTTCTTAGAGGTCTACATGGATGACTAGACTGTTTATAGCATACTAAAGGATCATGCGAACATGTTGAGAGTAATTTTTGATCGATGTCGAACTGCAAATCTCGTTGAACTTGAAGAAGTGTATATTTGTCATGCCATTTGGAACACTACTAGGACACATGGTATGTAACCAAGGTGTCTGCCTAGACCCGGCCAAAGTAGCAGTAATATTCAATATGGAGATACCGGAAATAGTAAAACAGCTAAGATCATTTCTGGTCCACATAGGTTACTACCGGCGTTTCATTTTCAAATACGTGAAGATAACAGCACCACTAGAGAAGCTACTGAAGAAGTCGGAAGAGTTCTAGTGGACGGACAGTTCCAGGACAGCCCTAGATACCCTAAAGGAAAAGTTGGCGAGTGCGCCAATACTAGTTCACCCAGACCGGGACAAACAATTCCATCTACACATCGATGCTTCCAGCATTGCGCTCGGAGTGGCCTTGGCTCAACCACGAGACACTTCAATCGATCACCTGGTATATTTTTCCAGTCACATATTGTCTATAGCAGAACGAAACTACACAAAAACAGAGTAGGAGGCATTGGCAATGGTGTACTCTCTTCAGAAATTCCGCCACTACCTGTTGGGAGGTAAGTTCAAAATTTTCACAAATCACTCAGCGTTGAAATATTTAGTAAACAAACCGATCTTAGAAGGGAGAATCTACAGATGGCTCCTACTATTTCAGGATTTCACCTTTGAGATAATTGTAAAGCCTGGAAGACTGAATGTAGGACCTGATCACCTATCCTGACTAGAGAATGGATAAAATGGAGGACCTCTAGATGATCAGTTACCGGATGCTGATCTTTTCAGAGTTGAAGCCATCCCAGACTACCTGAATGAGATAGCAGCCTACCTCACGACAGGGCAGTGTCCACAGGAGTATAATTCAACACAGAAAAAGCACCTAGTAGTTCGAACTGCAGAGTATCAGCTAATAGCAGGACACTTATACAAGATGGGGTTAGACCAGATTCTTCGAAGATGTGTCCTGGATCACGAGAGGGAAACGGTACTATGGGAAAGCCACAGTGGTGTTGCGGGCAAGCACGTGGGACCGAAACCAATGGCATTCAAGGTACTACAAGCAGGCTTATGGTGGCCAATAGTGCATAAGGATAAAAGAGCATTTGTTCAGAAATGTGACATTTGTCAGCGGACAAGACGCCCATCCCACAGAGATGAGCTTCCACTTCATCCGATAAAGTACTGCAGCCATTTGAAAAGTGGGCAGTCAATTTTGTAGGACCAATTACACCGGCTTCAAGGTACCCAAAGGCAAGATACATAATAACGGTGACCAAATACCTAACGAGGTGGGCAGAAGCAGCGCTAGTGAGGAACTGCACAATAGAGACTGCTACTAGATTCATATTTGAAAATATAATCAGCCAATTTGGGTGTCCAAAAATCTTAACCAGTGACCAGGGTACCCACTTCATCAATGACACCATTAAATCCTTGCTGGAAAGCTTCATGATACAACACCATAAAAGTATTATGTATCATCTGCAAGCGAACGGTACAGTGGAAGCATTCAACAAGATACTGGAGAAAGGCCTGATGAATATATGCAATGCGAAGCGCGATGACTGGGATGAGCGGATATTAGCAACCCTGTGGGCATACCGAACAATGGTAAAACAGCTAAACAATCAAACGCGATTCTAGCTAGTTTACAAGAGAGAAGTGGTAGTCCCAGCGGAATTCATCATACCAAGCCTTCTAATTGCAACAACAATACAGTTATCTAAAGAAGATTCGCTCAAGGAGTGATTCCAGGAGCTACAAGAACTTGAAGAAGGACGATTTCTTGCAAAATTTCACCAGACTGTACAAAAGGAGAGGCAGAAAGCTTGGCACGGCCAACATATTAAGCACAAGACTTTTCAAGTCGGGGAGAAAGTTCTACTTTATGAAAGAAAATACCATAAATTCCTAGGGAAGCTGCAGATGCATTGGCTAGGACCATTTCATGTCATAGAAATCAAAGATTCAAGGGCTTTTCAGTTGGCACAACTGAACAGCCAAGTTCTACAGGGATGGGTCAACGGCGCACGCCTGAAGCTCTACCAAGAGTAAGATAACCATTTCATTTCCAATAACTCTCGCAACCGAGAGGAGTCAGTAGGGTAGAATAGAGTCAATAACTCTCTCGCACCCGAGATGAGCATAGATAGGATCCCACTTTACCAAAACCAAAGACAATAAGAGTAACTACAGTTGAGTTGTGGAGACCGCAACACAACCAAATGTGGTAGGGGAGGGGTAGTGCCCAGTGTGTCATCCACGTCAGATAGAAAAGTGTGCCAAACATCAACCCATCATCATTACGTGTAGTACCAGTGCCAATCCATAGGATTACCAAGATTTGGAAATAATTTCCATAATTAGCATCACCCATACCGTAATAAATTTTCCATAATTAGACATAACCACTAGCCGTCGCATCTGCCCAAATCCCAAAACCACAGTCAACAATGTCAGAACCCACTTGAGCATCTAATTAATCGCATGATTGTAGTCGCGGAAGAAGCTAGGGAAAAATTAATTAGTTATGGGGTCTCATCAAACTCACCCGTGCCGGTTACTTACATAACTCGCATGTAGAGAAGCATGAGAATGCCGGAAAAATCTGAGTTAGAATAAAAAACATCCAAAAGAGCAAGGGAAGCTGAACCAGTCCATAATAGAGAAGGCGTCCGGGAGAAGGAATTCAAGAGAAAAGATAGAGAATTGTTCTACAGGTATACCAGCAACAAGAAAGAATGACCAGAGTAAGCCCAGCGGTTGTGGAGCAGGAGATTGACATCAGAATCCAAAAGATGGAGTCCCTTGTGGGAAAATACGACAGTACAACCTTGATTGATACAGACCTTACATATTCTTTTGAGTTTCCAGCACTGAAAAGGCAAGTGTACATAGAGAATTATGCAACAGAAGCAGGGCGGGCAGCAGCAAGAGTTCTGCCAGAGTTCAGGGGCATCCAACAGTCCATGATACTGAAATTGAGGAATTTACTGGTGTTCGGGATTATAGGCGCTGCGATGCAATGCACAAAATTTCTATTAAGCAGGATCCAGAATGGTTCTCTATGGCTGGGAAAGGAAATCCCAATTCATGTAGAAGACATCCATAGATTAACTGGACTGTCGCAGGAGGGGAGGGACGTATCATCAGCGTTCCAAATTGTATCTAAGAGGGTGAAGAAGTCTGGAGACACGGACTACTACGTCAAGTATGGAATTAGAAGAGGAGGGAAAGGAAAAAAGATAGAATTGATCAATAGACCGAAGTTCAAGTTCGCTTGCTAGCTAATCGCTAGCAAGACAATGAGACACTATACCAAAGGAGAGTGCACCCTGGATACAATTTCGGTTGTGGAGCATTGTGTCCAAGGGACAAGGCTGAATTGGTGCACCTTCTTGCTAAAAGAATTGTTAAAAGCTTGCGAGGAAAATTACAAGAAAGCAACTGGGTTTATTTATGGATATTTGATCATGGCGCTGGCCATGTGGAAATGGACCTTCCCAAGTATCTAGGTATCGGTCAAGATAGCAAAAGACCAACATGTGGTAATGAAGTTTGGGCCTTGGAAAGTGTCCTGGGACCCTAGCACAAAAGAGGTGAATGTAGAATCTTTTAGAGTCTGTTATGGCTAGATGGTTGACATCATGATGAGTCAACAAATAATTCCAAGAAGTCTATTAGATGGATACAGCGAGCAAGTATGATTCAGGGTTACCCACAAGAAGACTTTTCTCAGGCCTACATGTGTACCGGAATCAACGTTTAAGATGAGGCTCTTGAAGTTCCGGATTGACGAAGCAGCCTTTCACACAGAGGTCTGTTCATGGCCAAGAGTGGCAATGGAGGTCAGGGTTGGAGTCTACACGTATTTCTTTGATGGAATGCTGCCAAACCCACTGCTGGGAGAAACTTCAGAGAAAGTAGCGGCCAGGATGTCAAACCTACAGCTCTTCCCAATTATTTAGCAACTGAACACCAAGGTAAAAATTTTTAATAGAGTAGTTCAAATACTAGCAAGCGATGTTGCTACATTTCCAACATTTTCAGAGTTTCAGGCATCCCATTCCAATCCATCTTCTAGCATAGCCTCCATATTTGTGCAAATACCTAATGTTTTGCTAAGTAACGAAAAATGCAGGAAGTTCTGAGTACTACAGTAAAAGAAGCATATGACTTACTCAAGGGTCTACAGGAATGCTTGGCAGCCCTTACTCTGAAGGCACAACTGGTCTCTCTTCAACTACAACAAATCTCAAGAGCTATCCAGGAAGCCACGGACCCGACTGGACTCGACTAGCTCTATGCACAGGCAGACATGTTAGAAGTCCAGATACAACAAATACAAGAGAACTCCACAACGGCCAAGAAATCCATCCAGGAGCTCTGGTAGCCTGTAAAATTCAATGCACAGACAATGCAACAATTGGCCTTTGAGGCCAATACTCAAATCAACACTGTTTTTGGTGCCCTGCCGCCGAATGTAGGGGAATAAGTTGTCACGAAGATCAGAGCCGAGACCGATGAGCTAATGCAAGGATGGAAGTAGGCTATGAAAACCTTCCATGAACTCAAGGAATCGGCTCTAACCAAGGTTCCAGAGTTGGGGCCCATTTTTGGACAACCGGAAGAAGGGAGGCAGGCAGAGCAGGGCGCAGGGCCGAGCGGACCCATGGAAGTAGAGACAATGCAGAACAATTGACTCGGGGCGAGTCAATAAGATTTGGTCGGGGCTTGTTGGGGCCCTTGTTTTGAAATTCAACAACTTTTGAGTTGAGGCTAGTACGTGGCGAAACACAACCATGGTAGGCAAAAAGATGTCAAGGTTGCAAAGGAGGAAAGGATAGGTGTCACGACTGTTGCGGGAGCAAGAACAGATGGTGGAAGAGCATCGAAGGAAATGAGCAGTAGAACTCCCGACTAATAGAAAGAAACAAAAGACAGCCAAGCGGGAAGAAGGGAGGAATTGTTAGTCGCACTGGCAGCAAAACAAACAGGTAGTCGGCTAGTGGAAAGAGAAGGTTGGTGTAGACAGGATCAGGCAGCAGGGAGCCACAGGAGAGCTCTGTCTGTGTTGTACTATTCTCCATTCCTCTGTATTTATGTTTTTCTCTCTGTCCAATAGGACTTCTTGTATTCTGTTCTATTCATGCTCACGTAGTTGAGCCCTGTAATAGCTTGTCACTGATATTCGATGCTTAATATAATTAGAAGTGATGTTTTGGTTGTCTGTTATGGTATTGAATGAATGGTTTTGCAAGCATTTTTAAAATTTTATTTACTGCAAGTCTGAATGCATTTCCAAGAGATATATGTCATGGAACATTGTGTTGCAGTTGTTTATACTTTTAACATAACTTCGATTTAATCGTATCAATGTCATTGGGTTTATACCGATCAACTCCCTACCTTAGTAAGGTCGTGGCATGCCTCAGGTAAGACTCTCGGCTCTTTGGAGCAGGGTGAAAATGTTGGCGTGAAGCTAGACTACGGCGAACAACCTTGCTGGCCCTTAACCTAAACCCGGGTCTTCTCTGCGAGACCTGTCCTCTTGCCATTAGAAGCACATGGAGCTATCGCACTTTGTAGCTTAGCAAGGTTAATGCCGACCTCCAGGCAGGTTTGGACCTGTGAGCACAATTCTGCTTGATCCATAGATATTGCCACACCTGGGAAGGGGAAGATTCTGCTTCCTGTGGTTGCGATGATCGATGTAGATGGAAGGCTTGCTTGCACTAGCCTCGCTTGATCTACGCTCTCTTGCATTATATCTGTTTTCAACTATAGAACCTACGAGCTCAATTGTAAATCTTCTACCGCAACCTTGTACATCTTGGTCTCCATTGAATTCCAGTGGTCCTTTGATGTTGAAGCAACTCCATCAGAAATTTTGTCAAGGCCCTCTTCACTCAAATTAGCCTCCTCCTCTCCACCTCCCTTGGACCCTTTCCTCCTCTTGTGTGGCGCTTTGGATGTCTCACTGCCTCACTTATTATCGTGCTAAGATTAAACACCATCTACATCAAGACCATCCAACCCACTGAGGTCCACCTCCCCGTGGTCACCTCCCAACTCCTGATCCTTTTATTTTTCTTCCTTTGGGTCCTTTTCTGCTTCAGCGCCAGTATCATTTTTTCCTATCTCCATGCGTGACGTTGTTGTATCTTTTGGCGCAGTGTCTTTAGGAGTTGTTTCTTTCGAAGCAGTTTCTTTTGGCCCTGTTTCTTTCCAAGATGTGGATGACGTAATGGGCTTTATAAAGCCAAGCCCGATCTTCCATGAATTCAGCCATGTTGTGATGACATGGTCAACCTCCACCTCGGTGACCATGTAAGGTAAGATGTACTAATTCGAGTCCTTGCATGCCTTGATCATGATGTTATGCATTGTCACCTGAATCTCTGCAACACTTTTGTATTTTTCATGGACAACCGACGAGATTCGCGGTCAAGAGTCGATAACTTGCACCAATGTGCCTTAAAACAGTCCCATAAATTTCTGTAGCACACCCCCTTGCATAACCTTAGCTCAATTTCGAGAAGAACAGCATAAGCTAAGGTCTCCCATGCCACCAACACAATCAGCAATAGTGACCATGAGTAGGAAAATTGCTTCCCTAGTTCCTGTGCCTCGCGCACATTTTCCAATAATTCCTCACATAAAAACTATGACCAGTTGTACATCATCCCTTCTTCACATTGCCCCACCAAGGAAATGACGTGCGCGGGGACTATTTTTGGCCGGCACTTCGTCATGAGCTTACAGCCAAGGAAAAGGGTTCCCATGTGCACCATTGGCTCAGCAATGGTCTGGACCAAAAATCGCCACTTATCTCTCCCCACCTTGTACTTGTCATTCACCTCCATTGCTACCTTCAACTTGTTTCTCTTCCTAAATCCCTTCCTTGGATGCGGCCCCTTCTTGGGCAGGTTGGTGATTCAATGGATCATCGTGACATCGATGGGGATTCTCCCCTAAATCCACAACGAACCTTCATGGACCATGGCTAGCAGCTGGCGCATACAAATGCCTATGGTGGGGTACCACCCGAAATATGGCATCCTCAACAGATTGAGGACTCCTGTGTTATGCAGCCCACGTGCCGAGGGCATTGGTTCTACCTTCGATACACCATCGTACAACACCCGTTCCAAATCATTTTCTGGTTCCAACTTCGAGAATGTTACTTCATTGGCCAAATCATAATCATCAAATTTAATCTGGGGGATCTTGCCGAACATTTCACTAAACAGAGGGATGTTTGAGGAATCTACGACATCTGTAGATACTCCCGCATAGTGTCAATGTTTTGTGGCTTGCGCACTCAGGGCTTTCATGACTTAACATAGGTTGTCCACCATGAAATGGGCTCTACGAGCATTGCTTATTTTTGAGCAGTCATCAGCCGCTTTGATGGATCACCAATGGGGGATCGCTCCTTGGATTCCTGTCTCGGGGACGTGACATTCCACGGAGAGGTGCGCAGCTTAGAATTAGCCCACTTCAACATCTTTCCCTTTCCTTTCTCTTTCGTCAGAATGGACACAACCTCTTCCACGTCCGAGACTACTTATCTGACCTCATCTGAACCCATATCCATACAAGCAGTGAGGGGCACCTAATGTTCCTCCATAGGGTTGGTGGCCCTCATTCTCGCACGGAATATGAACTCAGGGTTACTAATGTGAGAAGGGTATTCTTGACCAGAAATATAGAACTCATAGACAATAGGATGATAAATATTACAGACAATCACAAGGCGCCAAATATTCAAACAGCAAAGGAACCAATTAAGACATGTGCCTACCTTTTTATAAGCCACCCATGGTAAAAACAGTCAGATTATCATTAATTTCCACTTACCCTTAAGGAAACAGTAAAATATCCTCCAAGATCGCCTCATTAAATGCAATAAATCTGCTCCATCCAACAGTAATTTCACTTTTTCACCCAGTTGCACTGTTCCAACGGGTAGTTTCCTGACCTACACGTCATTCCTATGCTTCTGTCGCACCTGCCTGCGCCCTCCCTTTCTCCACACAGACCCTTTGATTCTGATGCTCCATCCATATAGTCATTTTTTCGACACCGGATTGTCCCTATATGGCTTTAGGCAACTACCATTGAAGTACCCAGGAAGGTTCTCTCCAGGCAACGTGGCCAAGTGCACCGCACTGTCATCAATGGTCTCCTTCACCACATATGGCCCCAACCAATGTTTTTTGAACTTCCCTAGGTGGTGCACAAACTGACTATCATATAGCATGACCAAGTATTCCTCCTTAAACACCTTCTGCCTTATTTGCCTGTCACGCCAGGCTTTTTCGCACGCCTTCTGCACTTGTTGTTGGAAGTTAGCAATTAATCAATCTTCTTCTAAGGCAACGAGTTGCGCTAACTATTCTTCCATAATTTCCAGCTCAGCCATACTAGTGAAAGATGAAATGCATATAATTGGGACAATATACTCCATTGGCATGATGGCTTGTAACCCATAGATCATCTTGAAAGGTGTTTTTCATGTCGACTTTTTGCATGTTGTCCTGTAAGCCCATAGTACAAAAGGGATGCACACATCCAAATCATATCGGTTGGAATTACAAATCTTTGTGAGAGCATTCTCTAGAATATTTTTGAAAGCTTCTACTCCGCCATTCGCTTGTGGGTGATAAGGGGTGCTCTTCTTGTGATGGATCTGGAACTCCTTTTTCAAATCTTCAATTGTTTCGTTAACAAAATGCATACCTTTATCACTCATCATAATCTTCGGGCACCCAAACTTGGTCAAAATTTTCTCAAAGATGAAGTCCGCAGTAGTATCTGCAGTACATTCCTTAACCGTCTTTTCCTCTCCCCACTTGGTTAGATAATCAGTTGCAGTAATGATTTAATGCACTCCAGTCTTCTTTTCAAGAGGGTTGATTCGTCCAGCAAAATCTATAGCCCATTTGTCAAATTCCTGCAAGGCCATCTATGGTTGCAGGGGAATTTCATCTCTGTGCAAAGGCTTCCTCATTCTCTGGCATGCATCATAGGCCCAAAAGTATCCCTATGCATCACTGTGTAGTGTGGACCACCATAATCCAACACGCAACACCTTCTGTGCAATGGCTTTCCCAGCATAGTGGCCTCCTTCCACTCCTCCATGAGCCTCAACCAAGATAACATGCCTTTCATGTTCCAATACATATCTCCTTAATACTTCATATGTTCCTAATTTATACAATTGGCCTGCAATCAAGGTGAAATCAGTTGGCACACAACTATATCCTTCTCCTAAGAACCAATAAGAATCAAGATAATGATGTCAACCATGGGGGGTGATTCACCATTTTTTAAGAACCAATAAGAATCAAGATAATTCTAGTATGATCCATCGAAAGTATGCAACATGGGTACTCCTTGGATGAGGAATTAAATTTTTCATCCAACGAGTTCTACAGCTCAAAATTTGAGTAAAAACTTTGGGAGATAAGTTGAAAAACTAGTTTTATTATTTTATAATTTCTTAGTCTTTTTACCCTTTTATTTAAAAAATGGTGAATCATCCCCCATGGTTGACATCATTATCTTGAATCTTATTGGTTCTTATAAAGTCTATTTTGGTTGTACATTTTTCCTAGGAGGCCCATTTTAGACCTCAAAATTCCCCTAATGGTTCCTGTGGTCAGAAGATGAATAATGTCATCAAATTGCTCTTCAACCACTTTGATAGCGAAGAGTTGCGTATTCGGTAACCCTTCCCCCAGACTGGTTGATTCTTTCCCATTCTCAATTCGTGACAAATGATTATGCCCAACATTTAGTCTTCCAGGATTCACAATAATCTAAAACTCATACTCCCGAAAGATAAACAACCATTGATAGATCTTCCCCCCCAGCACACACTTATTGACCAGGTATTTGAACGTGGAATGATCAGTGAACATCTTGAAATTCCCTCCTAGAAGATAGTGTCTATAATTTTTCATCATGTATACCATGGCCAATCCGTCCCTTTCTGTAGTTGAGTAGTTGCACTCTACGCTGGAGAGCTTCCTACTATAAAAAGCTATTGGGTGATCAATTTATCCTTCTCCTAGCTGCGTTAAAACAACCCCAAGTGATATACCAGATGCATCTACATGCACATGAAAAACCTTAGCCCATTCTGGGAATATCGGAATAGGTGTAGTGACCATTTTCTCCAATAGCAGCTCAAAGCTCTTATGACATTCATCATCCCAAAAAAATGCTATATCCTTCTTTAGCAACTTCTCCATCGACGCAGTGATCAGAGCATGCCCTTTGATAAACTCCCTATAATAACCAGTGTGTCCTAGGATGGAGCGCAGTTGTTTCTCATTGGTAGGAAATTCTAAGTTGATGATAACCACGAACTTGGTTGGGTCTACCATCAATCCTTGCTAACATAATATATTTTCCAACAAAATCCCAAAAGGTATGTAGAATATACACTTCTTTAGGTTGAGAGAAATTTGGTGCTTCCTATAGGTATCAAGCATCATGCACAGATTGGACACATGTTTATTTACCAATCCAAATATTTTCCATTCATTAAAGTATACCTCCAATAATTTATGCATGAATTATTTAAACACAGACACAACTACATGCGAGAATATTGCAGGTGCGTTTTTCAATCTGAATGGCATGATAGTATATTTGAAAGAACCCCATTCAGTGGCAAAGGTGGTCTTGCTACGGTCTTCTCACGCAATTCGGATCTGATGTTAACTTGAAATCCATCAGTAAACAAATAACCTTCTTTTCCTCCTACATTATTCAGGATTTCATTAAAGAATGGAGTAGGGAAGGGGTCATGGACACAGGCATCATTCAACTTGTGCAGATCGACGAAAATATTGATTTCTCCTTTGGTCTTTTTCTCCTGAACCACCATCGAGCTTACCCAATCAGACTGCTCAACTGGTTCAATGATGCCCGCAACCACCATATTCTCTAACTCTTCCTTTACCTTCTTCTTATATTTGGGGTTCAATCGGTAAGGGCACTACTTGACAGGGCGCACATCTGGTTTCAATGTGATCTTCATGACACCCAGGTCCCCCACAATGCCCTTCAACTCAGAGAAATTTGTAGGAAACATATCCTCATATTCTGTTAGCATCTCTACAATATTTCCTAGTGTATCATCATCCCAGTAGTCCCCAAACTTGGCCAACTTGGGCTGCTCTTCTGTCCCAATGTGGGCTTCCTTCAGTTTCAGAGGTTTAGTCATGTCCATCATCCTTAATGCAGGTCCTAAAACTATGCGCTCTCCTTCTGATTCTGGGATATTAACATTCCTGGGGTCATCTTCATCATCCTCGAGCGACAGATTTCTAGAGTTGAAAATGTCTTACATCTATGCATCTCAAGCCAGTGCATCGCACTCCCTACGGGGGTGAGATTTTCAAAGACCAGAGCATCTGTGCCCTACAGACCTTCATCTAATTTCTCCGAGCCACCCACAGAGCCAAAGGTTGCCAAGAAATATCCATTCATTGTATATCAGTCTCGAGTACCTCAGTGTAGCTCAACTTCTAGATACCAGATAGTAAGTACTGGTCCCAATGAGCAGACAAACCTATGAACCTATTTTTTCCATGTCTTTTCATCCCATACCTCCATCCACATGGGCAGGTGCTTGCGCGGATCTATGTGACCATAGAATAATTCAATTGGTGGAGTGGCTAGAGGTTCAAAGTGTAGCATCACCATTTTTCTACATTCCTCCCAGTCCTAGAAAGTTCCCTTGTGCATCTCCCACCACTGCTCTGGAGTTTCGCCCATAGCCAAATCAAGCACCCAGAACCTTTTCTCCTCTGGGACAGATTTTTCCAATGCTTCCAAAAATTATTTGACACTACCAGAACCATTAAAGTAGGTTAGTTATCTTACCTCATATTAGATGCACCGGAAGTTCTTTGTGATTTTGAGGCCGCAATGCAGATACATCGTATAACCAGTTCTGCCAATTCTCCATTTCACCATCAGAATCGGAAAAAAAAAGACTTATCCTTCTCCCATTTCAACATGCCATCAGCTGTAGGGTTGATCTAGTCTTCATCCCATGCAGTCAACTTATAGATATGGTCAACATCATCCCTTCATGCACTGGTTTGATGTATCGTTCTCCTTCTACTAGATCTAGTGGTTCTATCACCCAGGTACCATTATTCTCAAAAATCATACTTCTCTACTTCAAATTGATGATTCCTCCCATATTAATGGCCCAATCTAGTCCTAACAGTGCCGGTTAGGGGTCTGCATCATCCAAAATATGTATAACCTCAAATTCATCACATAAATTTACTCTAGGGATGTCTACTGTGACAACTTGCGAAAGCCTGCCAAATGGAATGATCTTTTGTTGATTAGCCATGCTTAGCTAAATGGTGGACCATTCCAACTTTGACTCTCCCATATTTTTCTAGGTTTTTTGAGGTAATACATTTGCATCAAACCCTAGATCCAATATGACCTGGTCCATCTCATAGTCTCCAATCTACACAGTCATGCACATCTCCCTACCATTGCTCTTCTTCTGTTTATACACCTTGTTCACAGCCTTGGTTTTTGTCTATGAAAACTCTCTTTCTGTGTAGCTTTTTATCAGGGCCTGGAGATTATCTACCTCCTTCTGATTGCATAGTAGCTTAATGCAGGATTGTAAGAATGACTTCATCATAAATTTTTGGTTCCATGGGAGTTCTTGAGGTGGATGCTCCTGCATCAGCAAAATCCTTTCTGGCATCAATGAAAATATATTTTTCTTTCTGTAGGTTGAGGTTTTCCTTCTTTTTAGACACCTTTCTGATCAGTGGTTCTACGAAATCCTTCTCCTCATTTCCTCCAATGGAAATACCGTTGCATGTAATTACATTTACACATGGATAGTCATCGCGCCTTAACCCTCTATATGTTTTGCATTGGCGTATGCTTCATTCCCTAAATTTTACCTAATAACACAGGAAAACCTTCAATTACATGATAAAATTTCCTACAGTACCTGCAGTACTATCGTGCACGGTTTGGGCAGTTACGTGCATAGTGTCTCGTGTCTCCATAGTTGTAACAAATTAGTTGTCGTCTCCCTCGAACTATGCCTCTGCCTCTCCCCCCTCCTCAACCTCTTGCTGGGATCCTCCTCATCTGGAGGGAGATGTTGGTGATGAAGGTTCATCCTACACTTCGTAAAGGTTCGCTCTATCAATCATCAAGTCATATGTTCGGCAGTTGTGCTCATAGTGACCCACCGAAGAGCAGAATATACACCATTGTTGCTTCATTTCAGGTACATAGGCTCCTAACCGCAGGTAGTGGTCTGTATAATGTTTCCCAGCCACCCGAAAATTGGCGCACCATAGTGTGGGGTTACTAGGCCCAATAACATCCCTCTGGCGTAGTGGACTCAGTCCCCTAGCTTGCATATAATCTGACAATAGAGGGCACATATCTTTAGTGTGGCCAGATACCCTGCAGCATATGCACCAGACATCTGCACTAACTTCTTTACCCCAATCTCTACGTAAATTCTAAATTTCTAAGTGCACAGCTTCTAATTGGCTTTGAATATATAGTGCTCCGAATTGAGCATCGTCCCTCGGTATAGCCTCTAACTTCATAAAAATTTCCCGGGCTTCTTCTTGTGAGTCAATCTTCTTCTAACCCATGGTCCCACGTAGATGTGGCAATAGGATGGTGATAAGCCAATCCTTATGTTGCTTGTCATCGTAATAAAATCCTCCATCGTTTATGACTTTCTTTAGCCGTTGGTCAGCTTCCCAAACTGATTTCGTGGGCCGTTGCTTAATATATTTTAGTTCTACTATGCATTGAGAATAAGATTTTGGCTTTAAAAACTATTGCTTCATGGCATCCTTGATATCCTGAACCGTGGGATCCACATGTTAAGAAAGGTATACCATAAACCAATCTAAACCATGACCTTCAACAGTCATAGCCAGCTGCGCTCTCTTAACAACATCAGTAGTGACATTCTGTGTAGTCCACACCACATTCACCACAAACCAAAATCAGTCCATATCATCATCCCCCACACCCTTAAAGGTGGGTAAATTCATGTGTGCAGCCATATCATCCACGGGTGGGGGTGGAGGTGGGGTAGGATGATTCTTACCCCTGCACAAATTTTATGGTGGCGTAGCAGGAGGGTTAGTCTCAGCGTGCATAGCCCTACTTCCGTTTAGATCAAGAGAGGTTCTCAGAGGACTGTATACAGATATATCCCCTTTCTGATTAACCTGATAGTATTTACCGTTGCGCGTCATTATTTTTCTTCGATCAGGGGTCATTCACTTGGCGTGGCAGCACAAAATATTGTTTTCACACAATAGCATCTTAATCAGCGGAGGAAGATTTTGTAATAACTTGCCCCTCAATCCTTTCAAAAATATCCTTTCAGCTTCAGAGTAGGACACAAACTGATCGACTGCAAATTATGTTACAAACCCGTGCAATATGTTGTCAACCCAGTGATCTACAGTCTGGGTAACGAAATTATCAATCTTCTCCTATTGTTGGATCAATTCAAGGTTCCATTACGTGACCTGATCGTCCTTCCAATAGGTTTGGAATTCTACTAACCCCGCCAACCACTCCTGCAGATCATGTGCAAAGGTTATGAAGAATACATCATGCACCTCAGTGAAAATATACTTATTCTTCCACTCTTTAGTAGATATTTTACTACTTTTTGTTTCTTTTAGGGAAAATTCCTAAATTTGTTTTTCAAACGAGTCCTCAAGTTTAGGCTTTAATGGATGCCAATGACCTCGCAGCATCACCCAACCTCTCTCAAAATTCTCCCAGTCCTGGAAATAGAACCATTTGTTTGCTTGAGGGGTCCTGACCCAGGTTCAGAATTGAGGTTAACCAACAAAACCCTCTTACTACTGGCCCTTTCGGTAGTGACCTACTTGCGCAAGTCAAAGTCTCACCTAAAGCAGTATGGGGGGGTGTTGGAAGCAGGTTTCCACACCCTGAGAGAGGTTTGAATGGTGTGGATGTCTTGAGATCCCAAAAAACCTTAAACAGACCTTTGCAACCGTAGCCCTCACCAGTAAACCCTTTTCAGATATATTTAGGTCAAATATGCTGTATATCTTGCGCAAGTTAACATAGAAATCATAAACCGAGTAATAACCTTTAACACATCATATCATAGCCTTCTACCATCAGTTCTATCCAATAAGCATTAACATTAACCCAATCACAGTTGCACAAGAGATCTAATTGCAAAAAACACAAAAATAGGAAACAAGATGAAGAAGCATTCATTACATAACCAACAGATGCATATAGAACTCAGATATCCACAACAATATTCCTTTATTACTTAGCAGTTCAAATCCTTCGTATAAACACTTCAATAGCTCACGCACATAGCTAGCAGGGTCCACACACAGCAGGATTAATGTCTCCGCGCACACAGCCAGCAGGAGCCTTCTACCTAGACAAATCTGTACAAAATATCACCAAGTATCCAAATCTATCATTTCCATCCAAACTTATCCAAAAACTGACTTTCTAGACTCTATCTAGCCATTTATTTATACCATTACTCTGCGCTACTCTATGGTTCGTAAACTAAGATCATTTCCATAAGTTGTGAGTAGCATTGCACCATCTAGTAGCAGGCTACAACATCATCCCTCTTGATAGCGCAGTCACTTCCTACAGTTGTGCAGTTCAGCAGCTGCAACTTGAGAGGAGGAGCTAGAACTCAAGATTTCATCTTGGGAATCAAGAGAAAGGGGCCAACCCTTCATTCATTGAGCTTATTTGGTGCTATTGCAACAATTATATCATCAGTTCAACCCCATCTCAGCAGTTACCCAACAAGAGTGCGTAAGTCATCCAGCAGAGGTGTAGTTTGCAACCCAAAAAGGCTGACATTCCAAACTCAAAATCTGGCCAAAATATTTCTAGGTTTTTCTAGGTTTTTCGATTAAAATCCATGGTTAAAATCTCGAATATTTATGAGCACTCTAGAATCTTCTCGCACATTTTTCTTGTTCCCAACAACAACAATTTCTAGCAACACTGCGTAGAGGCAATCCTTCCAGCAGCAGCAACAACACAACATTTCCAGTGCTAGGTTTTAGAGTTGTTTCAACCATATTTGGTTGGCTTGAGTGAATTATTTTTAAATCAATGTGTATACTCATTTTCTGTGATTATAATGATATGGATCACCTGTTTCTGCTCATATGTATTATGTCTTAATGTATTCCATCATTTTCCAGTTCTACATGTTTAATTCTTAATTTACCGTATTTGGAATTATGCATATGTTCTATATTCCTATCTTTCCCATTTTGGGATATTACAAATTATCCAAATTGAATATTTCACCCAATCATAAACTTTATCTTCAGGATTAAGATAATTAGCATGAAAACTTTGAAAATACTTCAAGGGTAATTTTACATCCAATGAAACAATGATGAGGAAAAAAGTGTGTGAGAGATTTAATTTTGACCTATCATAAGGACCACAAGAACGTGACATAACCATCAATGAGAGCTAAATTTCCTCAACTTCTAGATGAGTCCCCATATTTTCAAATGTTGAATGATTTAATTTTGAAAGCATGGTAAAATTATCTTTTTTGTGAAGACAACTATCACCAATTATTTTGACAAGATTATTATCAATTAGATGGTAGTTGTTGGAATCAACAGTTTCATCAGTTTTCTCAACATCACCAAATAGATTAACCAAATTGTAAGAAAAAATTTCAATGATTATAGTATCATACTCTTCATCATGGGAAACAAAAATACTTGTGTGGAATTGAGATCTAATTCATTAGAATGTGAATTGGAAGAACATGATATATCTGTTGATTCATTACACACATCTCGACATAAGGGTTGGTGATTTGACGAAGAAATTATTGTGAGAAACTCTTTTACGATCAAATAAGATTCTGGATCAAAAATTTGCAAATCCAGGTCGTATTGTTAAAGGAAAATATAATTCAATGTTCTTGGGTATTCATCACTAGTTATATCAGTACAAACATGAATTTCAAGGTAATGGCAGTCCACAGTTTCAACTTGAGTATGGATTTTTATATCATTTGGCTAGTTATCAAGATCACAATATGATTGATCATCATTTTGACATGGAAGAATATGAAAGAGGGGAGGAATATGGAAATTTTATTCACTCTTGTGCTCTTCTACTTGTGAGATATAGCCAACTTATGCTTGATCACAAAGTGAACCAACAAATTAATAATCAAAAGTATTTGGAGAAATTATTGGTAGAGTGGATTGATTAAGCAAACCAAGGTAGAGAGGGTCATGAGGTGTAAGTGATAGAGGATGACATGTATCCCTTGAAGAAACAATGATTTTAATTTAATAATATTCAATATTAAGATTATGCATGTTAGTGTTATCTTGAAGAATCAAGCAATTATATTTGATGGAATCCTAAGAACCATGAAAGATTCCTTGAATGAAAACTAGTTCATGGGAAGAAGATTAATATGGGAGAAATGAATTGATAATTTGATTTTCATATTTCACAACTCCAACCTTAGAATGAGGAACCTATTTATTTGGTAATGAGAAAGGTTGAGGGTAAATAAGAAAAGGAGCAATTGGTTCCTCCTCTAATAATGGAGGTTCCTCATGATCGAGAAAAGTTGGAAGAGAAAAATCGTGAGGAGAATATGATGCAAATTATTTCAAGGAGACTAGATCCAAACACTGAAACTTTTCACTCATGAAAACTAATCGACATCTTCTTCGGTAAATTCATAGCAAAGGTAAAGTAACTAATTATTGGATAGGGTACTCCTCAATGGAGGATTTTGAGGACGACTCTGTAGATAAAGGAGAGGAGCGCACAATGCGCAGATATAATAGAGACTTAGGAGCTTTGGGGCGAGTAAAACCTCCTTATTTTGTAAAGGGATGGGATAATTTCGTATATGTTGAGCTCCGCCCATGGTTTTCGAACCATGGTATTGTAAAATAAAAGACTATATAAGGAGTCTAGGATAGTCTTAGAATATAATATCTCATAACTCGTGATAGAATACACTTGGATGTAATGTTGTTTTGAGCCTTTATTCTATTGTTTGTGGGAAAGTGAAGGCTCCTGCTGCTGAGTGTGTGGAGACCTTAGAGAGTCTACAACTGAGTGCATAGACCCCTGTAGCTAAGTGCACAGGGCGGAAAAGGTTGTATAAAGAAGATATGAGTAATAATAGAAGACTTTGAAGACAAATATGTGTTCTAAGTTTATGTGTTTTCTTTACTTGTATTTTGATATCATATGTGCTAAGTTAAGAGTTTTTATACATAATTGCATCGTGAATTCCTATTTATGGGTATTTATATTGTTTTATGCTTGTTAAATTAAAATCATGCAGTTTGTAAGATATTTCAATAGAAGTGTTTAACAACAACTTTATAATTAACATAGTTATTCTGCTAAGATCTATTAAGTATTGAAAGGAAAATAAGCCCTAAAGACACACTCCATTATCCCTCTTGATGCAAAAACCTAGTTCTAGCATCCCCTAATATTGCCTTGGGTGAGACTTTAGTCTGCGTAGTAGATTGTTCATGAAATGGCTGGTAATAGTGGGCTTTGTTGGTTTGCGCAACCATATCTGAACCTCTATCTAGGCCCCATCAAGCCAAAAAATGGTTTTGTTGCCGGGACCGAGATATGACTAAGGGATATGTGGATGTGGCTTCTGAATAAGAAATAAATTCAATATTGGGTAGATTTGAAAGAGCGTGAATTCGCAGCGCAAGAAAACATAAATCCGTGCATATATTCTCAACAATGGTTACAAAAGTATATCTTCATAGATCAACATAAGATCTCTTTTTCCTCATTTGTAAGTGAGATGTACGAGTGGTTATCAAGACTAGTTGAGAAAATGACCCATTTCAACAATAGGCCTATTGCGTGGACTCCAAAACTGATCAAGGAACTTAAGGGAACTGATAATGAGATTGCAAGGGTCGTTAATTATTGGATTGATAGTATCCTTGGAGGATTTATTACTGACTTTGTGATCGATACATTTGTATCTTATAGCAAAGCATAGCGTAAATTTTTCAAAGGCCCATGAGGTAAGTACTTAAACTCATTGAAGATTTGGTTTAAGATGTTATTGTGTGAAAAGGGTGTACTACAAATGCAATCAGATTGATGTTTGGAGGAAATAAAATCGGAACTATGTGACATGGTAAGAGATCCAACGTAGATCCTAGTAATTACGTTGAGTCTGAGTACAACTCACTATTTGCGCCGATAAAATTTGAATATCATCAAGGCACTTATGGAATTCCCCAACCTTCCACTCCCATCACAACCCATGCCTATGTTGTTCCTCCACCTCCACCTCCCCCATTTACCATGGCTCACTCACCCAAGATTCTTGTTTTTAAAGGAACGGATGATCCTGAGAATTTTTGGTTTGCTACGAAATCAATATGGAGATCACATAAAATCACTTATGAGAATATGAAGAAATCGTAGTTGGTCACAATGCTACAGGATAGAGCATTATCCTGGTATATGAAGTACTCCTCGACAAACCATAATTCCATTTTGGCCCAGAAAAAGGCTGCATTGAATGTTGAATTTAAGAAGTTGAAGTCGAATTCCCAGTGTATTACATAGATCAAAGAGATCAAGAAATTGGTCATTGAAACTATGGGAAGTAGATCAAATATTTAAGACACTACTAAGTCAAGTCGGATTCGCTATCCCTAACAAGCAGCCCAAGGAATGGTTTATTGTTGCGCTATTTCCACATCTTAGGTTTCCATTGTCACATCAAAATATTACAACCCAAGTGGAAGCATTAGAGATTGTGATGAAACTAGAAGCTTCGCTGGTAGTGGATACCAACATAGGGGTTCAGCAGATCCAAACCTAGTTGGAAAAATTATATATGGAACTTGAAGATTCGAAGAAGGGAAAATATGTTTGGTCTAACATGCACTCAGAAGTTTTTTGCATAAAGTGCAAAGCGGAGGGCCACCATAAGGATCAGTGTCATGTTTATAGAGACTACTTAGGCACTGGGATGCCAAGTCTGTTGAAACCTAGGCCAAGTATTGGACGAAATGTGGGACCAAATTTATGGTGTAGATTTTGTGAAGTTGTAGGCCAACACTCCATAAACTACTGTGATCTATTACAAAATGACATCCAGTCGCTGAAGTATTTTTTATGTAATTTGTGTATTTCGGTGGCACATGATGACAAGCACTGTCAAAGCTACGATCTAATGAGGTAGATTCTAGGAGCATATTGAATGAAATTCAAAGGTCGGAAAGATATAGATTCTTCAATCAAATGTAGAGGTTTACAAGGCCAAGGAGGAGGCACTAGATGAGGTAGAAGACATATCATATGTTATAATTTCGGTCAACCTAGACATTTCAACAGGGATTGTCAGAATCCCACTGCCATATCTTGTAGGTATTTTCGTGCATTTGCTCATGAAATAGAGGATTTTCTTACATTATTGGCTGAAATGCAAGAAATGCACAATTTACAACCTGCCCAGAACATACAAATTATGAGACCTGAATCGCGCGAGGAAGATCGAAGTGTCAACATAGTGACAGGAAGTGGTATAAATACTTTAGAAGACAAAGCAGAAGGGAGGAATCATATGGAGGATACATGGGTCCAGAAAGCCGGAGAAAATAATAATGGGTTCGATGTACAATGTGAAAGAGAAACCTTCATGGAAGCGAAGAGGAATTTTATGAGCCCTGGCACTTCAACATCAACATCACAGAGACAACTGAATCTGTTGCTGAATAAACCCAAGAAGATTACTTAATCAAAGGAATTTGATCCATCCATTCTGAAGTCATTTTTATAGACATGCAAGAAGTTTCTAAGCGATCAGAAAGTTGTGGAAGGACTGTAGGAGCTGATTGACAACTGCACTGGTAAAGAAGACCAAAAATCTAGACAACACACAGTGCATAAGGTCTATAAACATAAGAAAAGAATCGGGAGAGAAATGTGGTTAACTGCGCATTTCAATGATTATGAAATGGACCAATTCATCCTTGATCTTGGATTAGATGCCAATGTTTTTCCAAACAAACATGGGAACGAATGTTGAGACCAAATATGCAATGGTCACCATTTCTGCTAAGAATGGTACAAGGGTTGTTGTGCCTTTGGACCCCTCTGAAGGAAAATGATATTCAAAAAATGTCCAGAAAGAATATGGAGAGATTGAAAATATCTATAAGATCACTGTTTAGGACTAAGGCTGGATCAATCCTACCGCTAATGGAAGGATAACTTGGGTGTGACAGTTCTTGTGTTTCATATTCCGACGAAGAATTAGATCACTACCAGAACTGATTGCATGAAGTTTCCACTAAGCAGTGCAACAAAGTTACCAAATCTATTCGTTGCATCACATCGAAGGTACGTGACTTTCCCTTATATGATGGAACTAGATATGTTGATTTATTTCTAAATTAATTTGAAGACAATATACCCAACGAGGAATGATATGAAGCTTTGTACATCGCTTTGAGGTCCACCCTAGCTAGATAGTGGGGCACGCACAGAGAAGGCTTAGGAGGATGGAAGCAATATTGCAGACTGATGAGTCTCTAGTTTCATCATGTAAACACTAGGATCAGTACAATGGTAGGGATGATGCTCGCGAGCATTTGTCTCACCAGACTATGGCTTGGGGCAACAAACCTCAAACTGAATGGGTGCATATATTCTTTCATACCTTGGATACGATACCTCAAAAGTGATATCTTGAAATGAAGTTGCACCATGGCACCACAGATTGGTATGAGATGACGAAAGGTTTCTTATTAACTTATAATTTCACTGATGGTTGGGATTGTATCAACGACACTCTTTAGGAAGTCAGAAAAAAAATATTTCGAATAACCACTGAGCCAACGACCTCGATACAACCTGAATGGGCTATGTAGATGGAACAAGCACGAGAATGTTATAACTTGACTGTCGAAGAAGGTGAGGAGGATCTGTGCAATGTCAATATTCCTAAATTAGAAGGACAACATGAGGTTGCAGGTCTTGAAGTAGAGATGTCGAACATAGCATAGCCTATAATAACTCAACAAGGCAACATATGCTCAGAAGCAGAGCCCAATTTCACGAATATTGGGGACTGTTGGGATGATGAATTTTAGAGCAACCTCGATGGGATGAAGGAATAGATGGTCATTGCGCCAATTCTAGTTTTTCCAGATTGGAAGAAGTAGTTCCATGTACATGTTGATGTGTCCTCCATAGCCTTGGAAATTGTCTTAGCATATCTAGGAGAAGGAAATCTAGATCACCCTGTTGCTTTTGCAAGCCGGAAGTTGTTTAAATCATAATGGAATTACTCCACCACAGAGTGAGAAGTGTTAGCGATGGTATATGCACTGCAAAAATTTTGACATTATTTATCAGGCACACATCGATCATTCTGTGTTGAAATACCTAGTGAACAAGCCTGTGTTGGGGAGAATATTTACAGGTGTCTATTTCTATTTTAGGAGTACGATTTCAAAGTGATAGTCAAGCGTAGACATTTGAATGTCAAGCCTGACCATTTTTCTACAATAGAGACAAATGAAGAGCCAACGAATATTGAAGAAGGGTTACCTAATGCGTAGTTTTTCGCTATTCGGGTTGCAGATGCACATTTTCTAGATATCATTCAGTTTCTAACTTCAGGAGTCACACCCACGGAGTATACTACGTAGCAGAAGAAAGAGTTGGTAGTAAATGCAGCAAATTTTACTCTGATTGTAGGAAACTTATACATGATGGGGGTTGATGAGATTCTATGAAGATATTTTCTTGAGAATGAATGCCACAATATTTAGGCTGAGACGCATGGTAGAGTTGTTGGAGTTCAGTACACAAGAAAGGCCACTGTGTAGAAGATATTGTGAGCTGCAGTTTGGTGGCCTACAGTGCATAAGGATTTGAAGGAATATTGCAACGCTTTTGATGTATGTTAGAGGACCGGAAAACCATCGCGAAGGGATGAAATTCCGTTGCATCCTCAAGTCACTTTGTAGGCATTCAATAAATGGGAAATACATTTTGTGGGACCAATTGATCCCCTTGGGAAGTAAACAGATGCATGATACATTATTACTATGATATACTATCTCACTAGATGGTTTGAGCCACAAACAATGAAGAATTGTAGTGTAGACACAATGACAAAGTTCATTTTTGAAAATATTTTGTCAAGATTTGGTTTCCCAAAGATTTTGATGAGCAACCGAGGTATGCATTTTCTGAACAACACCATTGAGACATTGACCGTAGAGTTCATAATGCATCATAGGAAAAGTACCCCATATCACCCACTGGAAAATGGGACGGTTGATGCATTTAACAAAATTATGGAAAACAATTTCACTAAGGTGTGTAATGTCAACGTGGATGAATGGGACTTGCACATTCATGTAGTTTTATGGGCCTACGGGACCAACTATAAGAAGCTGATAGGTACGAATCCGTTCATAATGGTATATGGACAGGAAGCAGTAATGTTGATGGAGTACATCGTGCCTAGGCTCGTAATCGTAGCCGTTGAAAATATGGCAAACAACAACCTTATGGAGAAGATATTAGAGCAACTGCTCACACTAGAGGAAGATACGTTCATCACTGGGTTTCACAAATAGGTGCAAAAGGAGAGGGAAAAATCCTAGCATGACAGGCATATTAAGAAAAAGGTGTTCAAGGATGGGGCCTTCATTCTTTTGTATGTCAACATGTTCGTAAAGTTCCCGGGGAAGATGAAAATCCACTGGTTGGGACCTTACATTGTTAGAAATGTCTCGTAGGTGGGCACAGTTCAAATTGAGAATCTGAATGGTGAGTTTTTCCCTGAACATATCAATGGAACTGATTGAAGTTAAACAGGGACGAATCCACCCCAGGGGGTGCACATTGACAATATGACCAGAGAAGAGTCTTAGTGTTCCACGTAGTTGAAAGAGAGCATGGGACTGTAAAAAACTCTACTGTAGGAAGGCTTCATCCTTGTAGAAGTACTCCATGGGATGGAGGGACATGGCGAAGTTGGAGGGTACTATGTCAAAAAATGCAAGATTGTGTCGCAAAGGCGAGTCTAATGAATCTCACCTAGAATATGATCGTTGGAGCCAAAAAAGTTGATTTGAAAAGGACTTGGCCATTAAAAGGAGCGGCAGCAATGTATTTATTTGGCATATCTAGGAAAATCTACCACTAAATATTCATTTATGAGGAGTATCTGAAGAAGATAATGGCATTTGAATTTAAATTTTTCTATAAATCAAGTATCCTGCTCCATATTTGAACACCTTGTGCTATGAGAGTCAGAATTTAGATTTTGTGCCTGAATGCTAGCCAAGTGAGTCATTCCATGTAGGAATATATTTTTGAAGTGTTTAAATAAAGCATTGATCATAGCAAGGCTTGTGTTGGAGCAAAGTCCTCTAAGTCCGAATACCATTTTTGACATATTTTTGTAATAGATTTTGTAATTTTAATCGTGCGCAGCACAAGTAAAGGGGCTTTGGGGCGGGTCAAAGCCCCTCATGAGAGTTAATGGGTAAAAATGGTAGAGCAAGGGGTCATAAACCACATTTTTTTGACCCTAGATTATTGTAGGCTAAAAGTATAAATAGGATTCTAGATCGAGTCAAATAATTTAGTTTTTGGGGATAAGTCTAACTGTTGAATGATAGATCTGGTTGTCTGGTGATATTTTGTTCAAATTTGTCTAGGTGAAAGGCTCGTGCTAGCTATGTGCATGGAGAACTTAGTCCTGCTGTGTGTGGACCCCGCTGGGTGTGTGCATGGGTGAACTGAAGGGTTTTTGTAAGAAGGATATGAATTGATATAAATAAAGAACTATCGTTGTGTATATCTAAGACCAAAATACATCTATTGTTTATGTTATGAATGTTTCTGCATATTATTTACGATTCCTGTATTTAGATCTCTTGCGCAAATTTTAGTGGGTTTAATTGAATGATTATTTCATGGATCTAATGTTATTGGGCTCTTATATTGTTTATTAAGATTTATTACTTGGTTTAGGAATTATGTGCTAACCTGCGCACAAGATATTCTACATAATTGACCTAAATCTGTCGGTAAGGGTTTCCTGTTTAGGGATTCTATTGCAGAGGTCTGTTCATGGTTATTTTGGATCGTAGGGCACCCAAATCATTCCAATCTCTCTCAAGGTGTGGACCCCCCGATACTGCTTCGGGTGAGACTTTGACTTACACAAGCAGGTCACTACTGAAAGGGCCAGTAGTAAGAGGGTTTTTTTGGTTAAGCTCAACTTTGAACCTGGGTCAGGACCCCTCAAGCCAAAAAATGGTTCTGTTGCCGAGACTGGGATCATTTTGAGAGAGTTTGAGTGATTTCGAAAGGTCTTGGCAGCCATTAAAGCCTGAACTAGAGGACTAGTTTGAAAAACTAATTAAGGAATTTTCCCTGAAAGAAAACAGAAGTAAGAAGTTGTCTACTGAAGAGTGGAAGAACAAGTATATTTTCAAAAAAGTACACGAGATATTCTTCATGAAATTTGTGCATGAATTACAGGAGTGGTTTTGAGGCTTAGCAGAATTCCAAACCTGTTGGAAGGATGATCCGGCCACGCAGTGGACCCCTGGATTGATCCAACAGTTGGAAAAAACCAATAATTCCATTACCCGAACTGTGGATCACTGGGTTGACAACATCTTGGGTGGGTTTGTGACAGAATTTGTAGTAGATTAGTTTGTGTCATACGTTGAAGCTGAAAGTAAATTTTTCATGGGATTGAGAGGTAATTCTTACAAACTTTTCCCCTGCTGATTAAAATGCTATTGTGTGTGGAAAGGGTATTTTGTGCAGTCACAATGAGTGAATGACCCCTGATCAAACTGAAAGCACTACGCGCAGTGGAAAATATTATTGCGTCAATCAGAGAGGGGACATATGTGTGTAAACTCCTCTGAGAAACTCACCTGTTATAAACAGAAGCGAGGCTATGGACGTTGGAAGTAGACCTCCTGCTACGCCACCATCAAATGCGTGCAAGGGTAAAACTTCTCCTCCCGCATTTTTGCCCCCACGTGCAGAAGAGATGGCCATGCATATGAAGCTACCAACCTTTAAGGGTGTGGGGACGAGGATATGGATCGATTTGTTTTTGTGGGGATTGCGGTGTGGACTGCGAAAATGTTAATACTGATGCTGTCAAGAGAGCCCAGTTGGCTATGGCATTTGACGATTGCGCTTTAGATTGGTTCATGGGATACCTTTCTCAAAATGTAGATCCCACGGTTTGGAAAATTAAGGATGCCCTGGAGTAGTAGTTCTGGAAGCCAAAGTCCTATTCTCAATGCATAATAGAATTGAAATATTTTAATCAAGGGTCGAAGGAATCAGTTTGGGAAGCTCACTAGCGACTGAAGAAAATAATTAACGATGGAGGATTTGTTTATGATGATAAGCAGCATAAGGAATGGTTCATTTCCATGCTTTTGCCACATCTGTGTGGGCCTATGGATTAACAGAATATTGATTCTTAGGAAGAATCCCTGGAAACTGTTATGAAACTAGAAGTTGTGCCTAGAGATGATGCTCAATTTGGAGCATTGCAAATTCAAATCCAATTAGAAGCTATGCATTTATAAATTCATAATTTACGCAGAGACCGCGGTAAAGAAGTTGAGGGATGTCTGGTGCATACAATGTAAGGGATTTGGCCACACCAAATATCACTGCCCTCTGATCTTGGATTATCTGCAAGCTGGGGGACTGAATCCACTCCACCCCAGGGATGTTGTTGGGCCTAGTACCCCCACACTATGGTGCGTTGATTGTAGGGTGGTTGGGTGACACGACATAGACAACTACCCATGGTTAGGTTCCCATGTACCATAATTGAAGCAACAGTTGTGTAGATTATGCTCTTCAGTTGGTCACAATGAGAACCACTGCAAAACATTTGACCTAATGATAGACAATGTGAAACTTTACAGGGTGCAGGATGACCCTCCAGCACCAGCATATCCCTCTGGACGAGGAGGATCCTCGGCAAGAGGATGAGGAGGGGGGAGAGGGTAATTAATTTTCTATAACCATGGAGATGTTGAACACTTTGTGTGTGACTACTCGAACCCTATGCCACAATCCTGTAGGTATTGTAGGAAATTTTCTCATGTAATTGAAGATTGTCCCGTGCTAATCGCTAAAATGCAGGAAAAGCAGCAGACACAGACACAAAACATACAGATGGTTAAAGCTAAACCCCGCAATGATGGCCCAAGTGTAAATGTAATCACACACAATGGTTTTTCCACTGGGGGAATGAGGAAAAGGCTGTCGCAGAGCCACTGATCAGAAAGGCGTCTGATAAGAAGGAAGGCCTTAACTTGTAGAAATAAAAATAGGTTTTCATTGAGGCCAGGAATGATTTCACTAATGTAGGAGAATCCACGTCAAGGAATACCATGGAGCCAAAGGATGATCATGAAGATAAACCATTCCTACAATCCTGCATTGAGCTATTGTGTAATAAGAAGGTAGTAGAGAATCTTTAGGCCCTGATAGACAATTGCGTGGAAAAATATGTGCCCCGAACATAGACCAAGGTCATGAACAATATTTATAAGCATAAGAAGAGGACTGGGAGGGAGATGTGCATAACTGTTCAGATTCAAGAGCATGAGATGGATCAAGTCATATTGTATCTAGGGTGTGATGCAAATGTCTTACCTAAGCAGACCTGGTAGGAGATGGAAGAACCAAATTTGGAATGGTCCACCATTCAGCTATGCATGGCTAATCAAAAAAATATCACTCCACTTGGGAGGCTCCCATAAGTTGTGTTATAAATTGTTGGAGTGAGGGTATGTCTGTATTTCGAGGTAATACAAATTGTGAATGATGTAGACCCCTGTTGAACCTCAAAATTGTTCTTGTTTTGACACCCTTTTTCATCATTTCTTCCTCCCTTTTCACAAACTCATGACTTCAATTAGTGATAATTTAAATATTCCACATCAGAGAAGGAATTTAAATGATCTCGACTTTATATTATGATGTTTATTATTATATATATGAATTTATGTAATTAGCTACAGAATGTGTCCAATTCTGTAGCTTACCTTTGTTTCTGCAGCCACCATTATGGTTTGACAGGTTTTGAGAAGAAAATGAGGAAGAATTTCATATGGGTATCTCTGGAATGATCCATAGATGGATCATATCCCATCCACCTTTTCAAATTCAAAGAGGAATCGTGCCTACGCTCACGGTCAAGATCGGTCAAAGAAACGTGATCAACAGATGAAATACTCGTGATTTTCTATAACATAGAAAATCGATAGATAGCTATGAAGAATTTTCTTCCATCTAGACTTCTAATTTCAATTTTATGTTCTATCTATAGATGGAAATGCCTCAAACAATTAAATTTGAAACCTGTATAAATATCGGTCTTTTGAAACCGGGGAACAATCCTAATTGTTTTGATAATTGAGTGTATGCTTTCAACTCTCTTTAATTAATAAGAAGACCAGTTCTAGATCTTTTGATGTGTGCATAGTCTAAGTATATTTTCGACTTATTTTGTTGCAGAGGGCCCCTACATGAAAAGGAGGTTTTTCTTAATTGTTTTTGTAGTTTAACTTCTGTCATTTAAATTCCTGTTGATTCGTAGTTTTTTCTCTTGTCAATTCATAGTTAAATTTGCATTGTTTTTATAGTTAGATTCTTGTCAATTCATAGTTTAATTTTCTTATTGTTTTATAGATTAGTTTCATGAATGATTTTTTAAATTAGTTTCCAGTTGACTGTGTAATCTTGTGCTCGCTAAGTCATCTCAAGAAAGTGACTCTGTCATTTTCCAATTGGATCAGATTTGGGCATTCAGTCATACAACAGTCTTAATTTTCTTTAAACATGCTTTGTACTTGATTTTGATTTCAATCAGCACTATCATTTAATTTCTTAGCAATATAATTCATGCTTTCAATTCATGGAACAAAATTATATTAAGTTTATGTTTCAAACATTCTTAGATTTAAAACTAGGACATAGTTAGATTAGAATTGTGTTTTAAAATAAAGCAAATGCTCTGTTTTCATAAAACTAAAGCTTTCAATGGATAAGATAGAAAATGATTTCATCTTTGTCATTTGAATGCAATTAGATTTAGAATAGTGCTATGTTTTAAACCTGTTAAATACTTTTCATAGATGTTTTTTCGGCTTAGATAAATCTAACATTTTAACCATTCAAAGTTTGATTTATTTTTATGCAACTTAGATTAGTTAATTAAAATTTCCTTTTCTTCCTTCTTTTAGATTTCATATTTCATTAATTTCATTACAAGTAATTTCTAATTCAATTTCTTTTCTTAGAATAAAAACAACATTTCCTTTTCTTCCTTCTTTAAGAATCAATTTTCATCATTAAAATTCATTTCGATTTGGTTGTTCACTAACATTTAAATATTTCACCCAGAAGCATATATTTTATTTCTTATACTAGTTTCAATTCTTAAAACTTTAGGCATGAGATATAAAACCCCCAAAACAATGTAAAACATACACAACGAAGTAAGAAAACAAGGTTACCTAATCATATGTAGTGCACCACACTTCATAAAATTACTAACCTCGGTCGATAATTTATGATAGAAATTTAAGACATTAAATTGTTTAAACATTTTGGTGTCGTTGCCGAGGAAGTTTAATTAGGAAGCCTTATTTCTTACATTAAAAAAAAATGGCATGCATAGAGAAAGAGACTCTAGGGGTATATTCATATCTAGAGGTAGAAGTTTGATTCCAACAACACCACCCACCCCACCAATACCACGTAGTGCCACACCACCATCCCAAACTCATATTCCATTTCTCACCTCAAGATATAGACTTCCTGAAGTCTTAAGATCAGAAATCCAACCAGGATATTCTCCAACTTCATCTACTAAGGCAATATTAGAAGAATAATATCCTAGATCTCCAACAGAAGGAGTAACCTTTTTAACCTCTACAGGAGAACATACTATAGCTCAAGAGTTAGAAATCCCTAGTGAGGAAGAAGAAGAAACTTTCCTCAATATTCCATTGATTGAAGAACCCGAGGAAGAACAAACAACTCTATAGTTAGAACCTTACATTAGCTCTGAGGAATCTACAATGGCAGAAGAAGAAGGATGAAGAGAATTTCTGAATGGAGATGCCTTAAGAGGAGGAGGAAGAGGTAGAGGAAGAGGTGGAGTAAGAGATGGAGGAAGACGTAGAGGTAGAGGAGATCCTAACTCTGTTGGATTTCCTATAGTTGATGACGATACAAATTTTACAATGAAAACTATTTCACCTTTTTTCCTTCCTAATTTCCATGGATTAAAGAGCGAATATCTCGAAACATTTTTATTTTTATTTGATATTTTATGTAGATCTTATGACTACTTACAAGACTCTAAAAAATTGAAGCTATTTCCTGCAACAATCAAGGGTGCAGCTTCAAAATGGTTCATGGGTTTGTTAACAAAATCTATTAGGACATGGGATGAGATGAAAAGTGCATTTTTTCAAAGATATTTGGATTACTACACACTTATTTATAGGAAGGATGAAGTATTTAAAATGATGCATAGAGAGGATGAAAACTTGGAATATTTAATTGAGAGATTCAGTTACAATATAAAGAGAGCTAAGATGGAACATCTAGATCAAGATACTTTAAAATATCTCTTATTGAAGGCCATCAGAGATGAATGGATAGATATCCTTAACATGATGGAAAAGGGAGATATATATCAATTACCATTACCTGAAATTTCTAAATTATGCATTCATCTCTCAAGAGGAAAATAAAAAACTTGGAAAAATACAAGAGATCCTATTCTCTCTAGAGTAAATAAATCTGCAACTGGAACAGTGAGTAGGGAAGAAATTGGAAATATGCTTGATGAATTTAAAATATATATCTTAGGGAGTCTTAGTGAACAAATAGACACATTGAAATTACAAAACAAACAGAAAGCTGAAATTGATGCCTTAACTATTTTCTATCCTAAATGAAGGAATAAACACGCTTTAAGAGAATGTCCTATTGATGTAAAAGTCAAAGAGACCGGTGTTATTTTTGTAGAAAATCATGAAAAAAAAATTCCCTCTATACCAATTCTTAAGGCTATCTTTCAAGAACAAGTAACTCCATCTCCAGTAGATCCTCTTTGTTTTGTCTCTAGAAGACCATGGCAGGGGCCACAAACTCAAGGTTTTAATAACCAAATGTATAATCATCACCCACCAAAGAATTGGAATTCATCATGGCAGCAACCTTGGTCCCAACCTCAACCTAGGACACAAGGGATGAAAAATCCTTATGGAAGATACTCTCTATATCACCAGTATCCACAATCCTATCCAAAATATCCTCCCCAAAATTTTCCACAACAAAATCAACCACCCCAACTCCAAAATTAGAACCCACAACTTTCATTACCATTTCCACAAAGAACAAATAAACTACCTGCCCAACCATTACCAAACCCAAATAACAAAAATGCTCAAAATTCCTATAACATAGAAGGACAAAACTTTCCAGCTTACATGATTACTCCACTAGATCTTAACAATGTCCAACTTAAATCTGGTACAATATTAGAAAGGAAAAACACTCTGTTGTAATTCAAGAAAGAGATTATCTTTATGAAGAAATTTCTCTACAACAAAATAAAAATTATGGAGAAGGGACATCCCTTCAGCAGAATCAAAATTCTAAAAATGAAAAACAAAAATATCCAATAAACTCAACTCCTATCATAGAGCAACCTTCAGTATGTGTTTCTAACCCTCCTTTTCCTGAAAGATTACAAACTAATAAAGGGATAGGAAAAAAAAATTTGTTTCCTAATTATGATTTTCTAGATTAATTGAAAAATTTATGTATCAAAATTCCTTTGTTACCAGCCATTAAAGAGATTCCTATTCTAGCCAAAACAATAGGAGAGTTGAGCATGAAAAAATCAAGAAGAAAAACAAAATAAATAAAAAGGATTTAGTTAGTAGGAAAATTTGTTTACATTATGATGGGAAAAATAGCCATAAAAAAATATTTATACCCAAGAAGTCAAGTTGTAAAAACACATATCAATGGTATTGAGATTCCAAATACATTAATTGACTTAGGAGCAACCATCAACATCATGAGCAAACAATCTATGGAACAAATTAGGCTTCCAAACTTTTTGCATACACCAGCATTACTGTAATTAGCAGATACATCAGTAATCAAGCCAGATGGTGTAGTAGAGGACATATATGTGTCCTTAGACTCTTGGGAATATCCAGTTGACTTCATGATCTTAACTCCCAAGAAAAACCTAGGGGGACATCCAATAATTTTAGGAAGACCTTGGTTAGCTACAACTGACGCTTTCATTAGTTGTAGATCCGGTGATATGTTTATTTCTGATGGTAAATCAACAAAGAAATTAACTCTATATCCTCCAAGAAAACAATCACAAAAATAGGAGATGAATAATATATGGATGATGACAATGATATACAACCTCTCTTTACTATTTCTCATATTAGTGAAGAAAGTCAAATTTTAAATTCAATAGAAAACTTTGAAACACCTTCACAATGTGAAGATGATTATAGTTTTCAAGAACATTGCAATATTGAATACTTGTCATATAGACATATTTGTTTATATTCTATGGAAGAATTTGGTAACTCTACATTTGAAACCTTTCTAGGGAAATCTTTAAACATAAACAAAAACTTGGAGAAATTCCAACAAGAAGAGTTAATCAAAACATTACAAAAACTTTCTTCTGCATATGCATGGGAGTACACTGACATGAAGGGAATTAGTCTTGAGACTTGTATACATCATATCTACATTGAGAAAAACTCTAGGCCTATCAGACAACCTCAAAGAGGGATTAATCCAAATCTTAGGGAAATTGTAAAAGAAGAATTGCAAAAATTCCTGAATGTAAACTTCATTTATCCTATTTCAAACTCTTAGTGGGTTTCTCCCTTGGTGATTGTACCTAAAAATAATGGTAAATGGAGATTATGCATTGATTATTGAGATTTGAATAAGCCTACTCTAAAATATCATTTCCCATTGACTTTCATAGATCAAGTATTGGATACATTAGCAGCTAAGAAGTATTTCTCATTCTCAGATGGTTTTAGTGGTTACAATCAAATTCAAGTAGCACCTGAAGACCAAGACAAAACCACATTCACCTGATGGGGAACCTATGCATAATGATTACTTCGTTTTTTATTATGCAATGCACCTGCAACATTCCAAAGGGTAGTATTAGGAATTGTCTCTGATCTAATACATGATTGTGTGGAAGTATATATGGATGATTTTACAGTTTATGGAAATTCTTTTGAAGAGGCTCTTGAAAACTTTGAAAAGGTTCTTAAAATATGTAAATAAGCAAATATTTCATTAAGTCATGAAAAATCCTTCATGATGTTTACTGAAGGAATTGTTTTAGGACATCACATTTCAGGGGATGGAATTAAAGTAGACTCATCCAAAGTTGAATTCATATCCAAATGATCAATTCCAAGTTGTCAAAAGGATATTAGAAGTTTTATAGGATTTACAGGGTACTATAGAAGATTTATAGAAAACTTCACAAAAACAACATCTCCGCTCTTCAAACTTCTTACCAAATATTGTGAATTTAGTTGGAATCCTGATTGCCAATTGGCATTTGAAACTTTAAAAGAAAAAATATCCGAAGCACCCATCTTAAGAGGTCTAAACTGGAAAATACCTTTTCACATTTCAACATATGCTTTAGATACATCTCTGGGAGATGTATTAGGACAAAACGATTTGATCCCTATGCCATCTATTACACAAGTAAAAATTTGACTCCTGTTGAGTTAAATTACACTGTAACTGAAAAAGAGTTTCTAGTTGTTGTTCATGTTATTAACAAATTTAGACACTACATCAATGGCTATGAAACCTTTATTCACACATGCCATTCTGTAATTACGTATTTGATGAATAAATCTATCACTAATAGCAGAATCACAAGATGGTTATTACTCCTACAAGAATTTAACATCACCATTCTAAACCTACTTAGAAAAAAAAACGCAGTTGCTAATTTCTTGTCTAGAATTCAAAACAACAATAATGATACTCTAGTAGAGGATAATTTTCCTAATGAATATCTCTTTGCAATATCTACTAAATCTCTTATGGTTTTCATATATTTATAACTACTTAGCTACAGAAAAATTACCAGCATACTTATTTCCTAGAGAGAAAATAATAATATTTCAAACAAGTACATTATACTCATGGGTTAATGATGAATTGTATAAAAAAAGTCCAGATCTCATCATCAGAACATGTGTTTGAGAAGATGAAATGCTTGAAATTTGGAAGGCATGCCATGATGAACGTTGTGGTGGAAACTTTGTTGATAAGAGGACTGCCTATAAAATCCTTCATTTAGGATATTATTGGCCATCCATATTTAAAGATGCCAAGGAGTATTTAAAAAGGTGTGACAACTATCAAAGAATGGGGAAACATGTTCCTATAGATGAAATTCCATTACGACCTGTGGTACTCATCGAACCATTTGAAAAATGGGCCCTATATTTTGTTGGACCAATCGATCCACCATAAAGACAAAAGAGGCTCATTCTAGTTTGCACTGATTATGTCACTAAATGGGTAGAGGCTAAAGAAATTTATTTTGCTAATGAAAATGTTGTAGTTTCATTTATCTTTGAGGATATTTTCACTTGTTTTGGTGTCCCAAGGGAAATTGTGACAGATCAAGGATCTCAATTTACATCTAAGGTGGTGTAGAAGATTGTGGATGAATATAAGGTCAAACATAGAAATTATACTCCATATCATCCACAAGAAAATGGTCAAGTGGAGTCCACTAAGTGATCAAAGAAATCCTCACAAAGACTGTACATCTACATAGGAAGGATTGGGAAGATAGGGTTCCTGAAGCCTTATGGGCCTACCAGACTATATGGAGGAATACAACAATACATACTCCCTATGACCTTGTTTATGGGAAGCAAGTCTTGTTTCCTATATAATTTCAGATCAAAAACTTCAAGATAGCAGTCAGATTGGGACTTGATTTATCAGAAGCCCAAAGGCACTAAATGGAGCAACTTAATGAGCTTGATGAGATCAAGCAAGATGTAGTTTAAAGAGCCAACCTAATCTAGCAACAAAGGTCCATATGACATGATAATTTCATAAAAGATAGAAAATTCCAAGCAAGAGATTGGGCATTTTTGTTCGATTCAAAATTCAAAGACTTCCAAGGAAAATTTTAGACTCATTGGCTTGGGCCTTATGAGATCGAAAAATTCTTTAACAATGGAGCAGTCGGGATAAGAACAATTGATGAATAAAAAGTACCTCTTCTTGTGAATGGACATCAATTAAAATTCTATCATAAGCCAATTACAAAGGAGGAATTTATCAAAAATTTTCAAGACAATACTGATATGAAGTTGGTGAAGAAGAGTCCTTCTTCTTCCCCAAATTAGTCTTCTTTTACTTTTCATATATATATATATATATATATATATTATTCAAAAAAATTAAAAATTAAATTAAAATAAAATAAAATAATTGTATAAGTATGAAAAACAATCAATGATTGGCATCCTTATACAGAAAATACAAGATGAAAATCATAGCTCTGAAAGATTATATTTTCTTCCATTCTAAAAATCCTAAATTCTTTGTTCCCTATATTTTTTCTGAAGTAATAAAAGAAGTAGCTACGAAATTGCTACAATTTTGTAGCTCTCATGAGAATCTGTAGCTGTCATCACATTGTGTAGCTCTGTTACATTTTTATAACCTATTGAAGACTCCATTGAAGATCATGCTGAAAAGATACCTGAAGAATCAACACAAAGAGAAGAGAAACAAAGGTTAGTTCCAAGATATGTTACAAAAAATTGTTTAAATAATAAGACCAAAAACATTAGTGTATATAGTTTAGATGATCATATGTTGCCACTTCAATATGTCATCATTAGAATTGATTGTATTCGGATTCACATCACAATTCCAAAATCTGACCACAGTATCTGTATCATATCTCATAATAATCCAGACCGATTTCATCCATTAATGATTAACATTCATATCTCAATTCCGTAACCCACTCATCCACGTTCCTAAACCCTCGCTGAATATCTATTTTACCTATACTTCTCTACAAACTCTCGATACCCTTAACTCAGAAACAAACCCTCAATCAACTTGATCAAAGAAGAACAATTCTGAAGGTGAAACTCCTCATGACAGAGACATGGGTCTAATAGTGAGAAACAAACCTGTATAAGAGAAATACATGGAGGGTTATCATAACGTAAAGGAAATGTTGCAGATGGTGCAATGGCTCTGGTTTATAGAGAAGTTCTATGACTTCCATAAGGAGGTCACCAAGTCCTTTGCAATATATTTCGACAGGACAAAGATCAAAATTGGAGACATCAAATTCTCAGTGACAGAAACATTTATAGTTGAAGCTACAGAACTTCCGAAAACTGGTGAGAGATGGTTCAAGAACAAGGAAATTCACAGCGAAGAATGGAAATTTTTTCTGAAGAATACAGGTATGGACACTACTATTTACAAGAAAGGTGTTAGAGTCAGTATCTTCATCCCTCTGTCAGAGATCAAATTTCTCTTGTTGCATTTCATTTTAGGTGTCTCACTCAGTTCAGTCATCTGCATTCCATTAGGAGCATGGATCATCTGACGGTAGGGGGCTTTTCACTCATGTTCCTCATGTCTTGTACCTGCTGGTCTGTGTCTGTTCATCAAAATCATTTACAGTCATTTACAGTCATGTTTGGTCTCTTGGTTGGAAAAAAATCATTTTAGGGTTTTTAGTCTCATTAGGTCTAGGGTTTCGTTAATTTAGTCTTCAAAATGACTAATAATGTTAGCAAGCACATGAGGAAACTTCAAATAATGTTTCAGTGAAAAAATTTTCATCATCATAATGCTTGATAATGTTTTTTCTTCAAAACTTTGTTTTGAAGAAAAATTGTCTATTTTTATCCTTTTGTAATAAATGCAGTGTAATTCTCAAAGTTTTTTAGTTGTAAAGTACTCCATGCACAACCCTGGTCACCTTTTCCAAAACCCCATGCCAGTTATCCCTGCAAAGACAGACAATAATTTCTTCATCAGTCAACAGCACAAAGTGAACAAAAACAGAGTTCATTTAAAAAAGTGTCAAAGTCTGCAACATTAGAAAGTGGGTTTGCCCAAATGAAAAATCAAATTCTTTGATATATATAAGATATTTTCATATTCAAACCCCATTTACATGCCAAGAGACAAGAGTGAAGCCAAGAAAATCGTGGAGGAGCGAAGCAGTCATTTGGAGGGCAGACTGTGTGTCATTTGTAGGGCGTGGCGCATAGGCTGAGCGCGACGCATAGGGCCGCTCTTCACTGTGAAAATTTTAACTGTCGCGGTGCATAAGGAGGGCGCAACGCACTGGGTTTGTTGCGCAGAACATTGAGCTAAAACACATAAATTGTTGTCATTTCTCTCAATCATCAAAACGACTCGGTATCTCCTTGTTCGAGTAAGTCCATACAATCACTCCATTGCTTATGAAAAATTTTTGGTGTTGATTGAGATTGAATGTGAGATTTTGAATGCCAAAACTCAAACCCTATTCTCTTGTTAAAAATTGCTCCCTTAGGGTTTTGAAGTTGGTGTTTTAAAAATAATTTTGTGCCACATATTCCATTCCCTACCTTGTTTTTCGTCCCCCTCACTGTTATCTCATCATTGCAGTCCATTTCCCATCTCCCTACATCTCTAAAATTCACTTACTCCTAAGCCCCATTTCCCTATCCCTAAGTCATTTCATTTCCTATCACTCTCCCTTTCCCATCTCACTTGTAAAAATTCCCAAACCCCAAGTTTCCCAAACAGTCAATTGGTTGTCCCTACACCTCAGATATCACTTGATTGAAGTCCACTGTCCCCAATGCCCTATTTCCTCACAGTCCTTCCCACACTACCATACATTTGACACATATTTGGCAACTAAAACAAAAGCACCAAATTCTCATTTTCATCTCATACAAGCCAAGATACACCTTAGACACCATGGATACAGACATTGATACATCATATGACAGAGATAGTGATTCTACCACTGAGCTACATGCATCTTGAAGGCCTCGTAAAGGTGGCAGACATGTGAGAGAGGAGCCCACCTCATTGACTGAATTGCAGGCTTGCCCACTTGCCATGGCATGTTTTCGAGAGCAGTCATGCTATCAGTTTTGTGAAATGATTGCTAGGATTCATTATCATCAGGAGTTAGCTCATTCGTTTGTATTGCATTTACATGATGGTCAGGTAACTCTTGCTAGTGTAACTTTCACTTTGACACTGGAAAATATCTCTCAAGCAACCGAAATACTGAATGTGGGTGAACAGTGGAACAAAAGACAACAGGTGGACAGAGTGCATTATGAACCATATATCAGGCCTAGCTTTGTGAGACAGCTCAGCAGAGTGTTAGGTCCCTATATCACTAGTATAGTCCCTTATTATTGTTAGTGTAAACCACTTATTGTTATTATTGTACCCTTGTAACCCCCATTTTGTTATTTTCTTGTTTGGGTACTCATTTAACTCATAGCTCATCTTATCATCCTCAATCTGATGGTAAAACTGAGATAGTAAATAAATATTTGGAAGGATATCTTTGTTTTTTTGTATCTAATAAACAAACACAATGGGTCAAATGGTTACCTCTCGCTGAATGGTGGTATAACACTTCCTTCCATACTACAGCAAAAATGACCCCATTTATGGCACTTTATGGATATCATCCACCATCCATCACATCACATCAAAGAAGAAGTTCTCCAACTCTTAAAGGATAACCTGAATTTGGCACAAAATCGAATGAAACAACAGCAGATCAACATCGCAGCGAGAGAAGTTTTGATGTAGGAGATTGGGTATTTTTACGGCTACAACCATATAAACAAATGTCCCTCAAGCAAGCTAAGAAGGACAATAAATTATCAGCAAAGTACTATCGTCCTTACAAGGTGTTGCAAAATATTGGTACTATGGCATACAAATTGGAGCTTCTGATTTCTTCGCGAGTTCATCCAGTTTTCCATGTTTCATGCTTAAAGAAGTTTATAGGTGAAAATCTTCCAGTTCAAACAATATTGCCAGAACTTGATGAGGAAGGAAAAATCATATTGGAACCTGAAGCGGTCATGGAAACAAGAACTCGACAGCTACGGAATCGATCAATTTCAGAGTATCTCGTCAAGTGGAAGAACTTACCCACTGAAGATTCTACATGGGAGGATGAGAATTTTATATAGAAGCACCCAGAGCTACTCAAGCGTTGAGGACAACACTTTTTGAAGGAGAGGGGCATGTTAGGTCCCTATATTACTAGTATAGTCCCTTATTGTTGTTAGTGTAACCCCCTTATTGTTATTATTGTACCCTTGTAACCCCCATTTTGTTATTATTGTGCCCTTAAATTATTATTGTTAGGTCGGCTAGGATTACATTGTGGCCCACTAGGATTACATTATGGCCCCATAGACTCCTATATATAGAAAGGAGGTTTTGTGAATTGTATCATCCAAGAATTGTTCATTTATGTAATGTATTGGAGGTTTCCCCCTCGAAGTGGCTCATTTCTAAGGCTTTGATATCTCTTTTATTCTCTTTTTGGAGCTGGTTACACAACACAGAGTGTTCCCATTCTGATTTCTAAAGGAATCCTATGCACCCCTGATGAAACTCATTATCAGATACTTCAGTTGTGAGGGCCGGTTTTCACGCCTCTATGCCTATCACATCAGGTTATTGATGCATTTCACAAGAGTGAGGATGATGAACATTCCTTAATTCATGTGTCGGAACATCGAGAGAATGACCACTCTTGTACAGAAGAAAACTCCTGAGCAGCAGTACAACAGTATTTATCACTATGCACTCATCAAGATCGTGGTTGTACATCAGCTTGGATTGCAGGGTATTTCATGGGAGGATTTCATTTCCCATGAGTTCTTCACAGCTCCTCAGGTTCCTCTAGAGGTTTTCCATGATGCAGACGAACCTTCACATCAGTATGGAGGTCAGGAGGCAGAGACTATTAGTGTGCCGACATATGTCACTTATCAGAGAGGCACTAGAGGATTATTTGCAACAACCCGGCGAGTACTATCTCCACCTGGGGTGGAACAGGTGTCGTTGCTGTCATCAACAGCATAGGTACAGGTACAGGACAGAGGTAAGAAGCCTATGCAGGATGAGGGCCCTTCAGGAGGCCAAGACACAGATTTTTTACTGATTGATGAGGATTTGAGCTCTCCAAGCTCAAAGTTGAGAGAGACCATTCAGGAGAAGAAGGCTGAGATAGACACATTGACCGTCAAATTGTAAAGAGCTCAATGGATCATAAACTACCTGGAGCAGTGAAACAAACAGTTAGAAGATCAGCAAACAATCATGGAGTTGCAAAACATCCGTGAGAATCGGCAAGCTTCCTGAAGAAGCCAAACCGAGATGACATCCATCGAGCGGGAGATTGAGGCCGATAGAGAGACTTGGCTTGAGAGGGTCAATATTCATCTTAAGAAGCTATTGGAGAAGGCAAACAATGAAAATAAAATGCTCAGGCACATGAAGAACCATTATTGGGCGCGAAACCATGCTTGCAAGGCGCGAATCAAGATCCTGAAGGCAAAACTAAAGAGGGCACTAAAGCGTCGCAAAAGGAATGATAGACTCCAAATTTTGTCCAAAGCTTCTTTGGCCCAGCATAGCACTTGATGATGGACCTTCAGCCCAAATTTCAAGAAATTTGGGAAACTTTTTGTCAATTTTGAATTTTTTGGCCTTAAAACAGATTTTCTTGCCCGACGCGTAGCGCCACTTGGCGCGCGCTTATAATTGGCAGTGCCTCTTGAAGAAAAATTTGCATTTCTGGATTTTTCATCAAAATTTATGCATGCCTACCCATTACCTAAGTATTTTGACAAGTTTTTGGTTTCCTAAAGGGTCAAAAACACCCTAAAAATGACCTTTTTTCCACTTTTTGGACACACGGGAAGCAGTGTTGGGAGATTTGATTTTTGAAGGGGAAAATAGCAACCCAATTCAGAAATTCCACTTGTGTTGGAAATTAGACAAGTAGAGCTTTCCAACGAGCTATCCTGCGCTCCATTTGGACTTCGGGAAGGCCCTCCAAATCAGCCTCAAAGTGGTGCTACACATAGAGATTTCAGGCGCGGCGCATTGGGAAATTTGGCCTATTTTTCACTCAGCAGCTCAGTTTTTCGCCTATTTTTGGCTATTTTGACTTTTTCATGTAACTCTTGATGTAAATTGATGTAATTTCATGACTTTGATGTAATTTTGGCACATTTTTACTCATCCTAGTAGATTCATTCACCAAAAAGTGTAATGTAAGTGAATGAATCAGTTTCCTATCATATAGAGGCAAGTTTTTTCATTGCCTATTTTCCAGTTCTTAGTTTAGATATGGTTGAAACAGTTCATAGAATGGTTAGCCCGACCCATAGAGGCATGGGGATGAGTTAGGCTTGTCTATATCATGTAATTCATCAGTCATTTTCAGGGTTGGACACTTGGGATTGCTTGTCACTTCATTGTACATTTCATCTCTACATTTTGGCAAAGGAAAGACCAGGGTTTGCAGCACTCTTTGGGATCCATGTGGCTCTATGTTTTGATGGTGTATTTCTCTCTGTGATTGTAAGTTCACTGATGTTTTATGTGTATCATTTCCTTTCTCCTTTCTTCTTAAATTAAACAAATGAGTGATAAAGGTGGAATTCATTAGATTGCTTTGCTCTGCCTTGAGTTTTGTATAATTTTCCATGTTTTGATCTGTTTGAAAAGGATTCTTGAAAGCCTCTTTCCCTCTTCAGCTCCTCACCAGTCTGAACTATCCATTCATTTAATCCAAGCATCAAAACAATTGCCTTCCTTGCCCCATTCAGAACTCTGCAAAAACTAGGGCTCATCCCCGGACCCAAAATCAGAATTTTCCTTTGATCCAACAAAAACCCCCAAAATCAAATCAAACCCTTTCACCTATATACCTAGCCTAAAATCAACCTTTATTTCAAGTCATCTCTAGCCCTATTTATTATCTTTACTGACATTGACCTGAAGAGAGCCCTCTCCTGATCTGGTAGGGCTAGCTACCAGACTGAGCATGGTTTGATGTTACCCTAGACTCTGCCTTCCTTCAGCCTGAGGTAGATTTAGGCCATAACAAAAGGAATTCCCAGTTCAACACTCAAAAAAAAATGGAGAAATATGCTTTTAATTTTACAAAAAAATTTTACTTGCGAGGGTATATTTGGTTGTATGTTTGTTTATCATGCCTAATTATTAATGAATTTCTTGGAGGATGGAGAAATAAACCTCCCATATTTCCTACTAAAAATTCTAAATAAGATGTCAGCAAATGTCAGAAAATGTGATGGAATTCATAGAAAATACCATGCAACATCATGGACTAATAAATATATTCATTGAATTCCATCTAAAGAGTGTAGGAGACCCCTGATAAAGCTTTCTAATCAGAAAAGACTTTCAAGATGAAGCACTAGAATAGCCTAAGGATGACAAAACAAGAAGAAGTAGGAGGATAAAGGTTGATACATGCATCGAGTAAAAATCCTCACCTCAACCACAACAAGAAGAATAATAACTCACCATTGAAGAGTTAATTAAAATTAAGAAACAGAGTGGAGTCAAAAACAGAGGCAATGTACAAAAAAAGGGAAAAGTTACAAGTTTAGAAATTTTAACTCTCCAGAGCCAAGGAGAAGCTCTAGACTTCGTAAACCGTTGAAGAATACACCATCACAGAAAGAAGATTTTGTTAATTTATATGAATAAACCCAAGTTCCATTACCCATTATTGTCTCTCCTGCACATAGTCCTATACACTCTCCTATACATAGTCTTGTACACAGTCCAAGCAGAAAATCCTCAAAAATTGACCCAGAACAGCAGGAGATATATGACTATATTGAGTCATTGGAGAAAATTCATGAAGAAGAAAATCCAAGTGTGGAAGATCAGCCTATCAGTCCATAAGAACCTATGGAGAACACCCTGAAGAAAGAAATTTATGAGCTAGAGATACAAAACAGACTCATTAAATAAGAAAATGAAACCTTGAAGGAACATAATCACTTGGAGAAGGTCATCAGTGACAACACTATCTTAACATTATGGATGTGTTATAAAAAGAATAAGAAACTAAATAAAAGGAATAAATCTCTGAATAGGAAATTCATTAGCCTAAAGTACAAACTCCTCATGAAGAAACCAAGAATGGCAATCACATTAAGAAAAGGAAAGAAGAGGAATTTGGATGTACTGGAAGAAGTATCAGAACAAATGCAGTAGAAGGTGAAGGCTCACAATTTCGGTAATTGCATGAGGACATGAAATGGTCTCTTAGTGGGCGTATGTTGAACCTCAAAATTGTTCTTGTTCTGGCACACTTTTTCATCATTTCTTCCTCCCATTTCACAAACTCATGCCTTCAATCAGTGATAATTGACATATTCCACATTAGAGAAGGCATTTAAATGATCTATACTTTATATTATTATGTTTCTTATTATTTATATGAATTTATGTAATTAGCTACATAATGTGTACAATTTTGCATATTACCTTTGTTTCTATAGCCACCATTATGGTTTGACAGGGTTTGAGAAGCAAATGAGGAAGTGGGTCATATGGGTATCTCTAGAATGATGCACAGATGGATCGTATCCCATCCACCTATTTTAATTCAAAGAGGAATCGTACCTACACTCGCGGTTAAGATCGGTCAAAGAACGTGATCAGCGGACGAAATACTCTTGATTTTCTCTAACATAGAAAATCGAGGGTTGGCTATGAAGAATTTACTTCTATCTAGACTTCTAATTTCAGTTTTATTTCTTATCTATAAGCAGAAATGCCTCAAATAGTTAAATTCAAAACCTGTATAAGTAATAGTCTTTTGAAACTAGGAAACAGTCTCCATTAATGTGATAATTCAACTCTGTTTCGCTAATAAGAGGACCAATTCCAAATCTTTTGATGTGCACATAGTCTAAGTAGATTTTTGACTCATTCTGTTGTAGAGGGCCCATGCACGGAAAGGAGGTTTTTCTTAATTTTTTTATAGTTTAACTTCTGTCATTTATGGTTTAACTTTTGTTGATTCATAGTTTTTTCTCTGTTATCACCTCGTAATTCCAAAGGCTATAGATAGAACCACGGGGGGGAACATCAAACTGCTTTGGAGTCCAATACCTAGCCTTCCTGGACTCAAAGAGGGCTCTCTCTCTTACATATAGCTTTGTTGATGGGGAATTTTAGGCTAGATATTAGAGCATAGGGGTATGTTTGAAGTTTTATTGAGGTAGAAGGAGAGGGCCATTGGGATATGGAGTCAAACAGGTGCAAACAGATTCAAATGGATGAATAATTGAGGTCAGGTGCAACCAGGAAAGCTAGCCATGTCAATGGATCATAAGAGCTTATGAAATGGATAAGAGGAGGAGCTTAAGATTCAACAGGAATGCAGAGAAGACCTTCTCTGAATTATACTTTCTGGTCTCAGAGGAAAACGTAGTGTATTGTTTCAAGACTGAGCAGGGTACCCCATGGTAAATCCTAAACAAAAATTTCTATCTGCAGTAACGAAAAGAAATCTGTATGTAAAATAAAAGAATCACAAATTACATGGGAGAATCACTTCACCACATATCATAACACAATAATATGGAAAAAAACATCATCATTCATTCATTCAATAGAGAGTGCTTGCAACCAGCTGAGTCTGTTACAATGATTTTTCCCCTTTTGGGCCCCCTTCAGACTGCTAATGCATGTAGTATTTATATAAAACTTAAGTCGGTTGCTTCTATCTACTACAGTGATTTTAATTTACTACATTCAAGCAGAACTTGACAAGTGAAACCATGCAAGTGGTGATAAGATAATTTTGGTTGTGACAGTGGCATTAGCAGTCCGTTATTAATTGCAGAGTGATCATAATCTAGTTCGAATGATGCCGAAGAGGCAAGAAGGGCTCTAAAACTTTGGTACTTCCTCTTGAGAAAATAGTTGTGGGATTATTAAATTGATGGGGTGCTTGAATCAATAGTTGTGCTTGATGTGTTTGCTACCCCTTCAGTTTCTGTTGTTATATCCCAAAACGCCTGACTCGACCATTTCTGTTTGTTTCCTTGTGACGTTTAGCATTACTCTGCCCTTTTTCTCCTTTCCGAGTCCTACCCGAGTCCTCTTGTCTTGTGGAAAAATAACGCACAAACCCATTAGCCCGGATGTGAAGGGATGGTGGTTGGTGGACGTGGACAGATGATGGAGGACATGGCGCAGCTACATTATTAACGGCAGTAGTTTGGAGGACAGTGGAAATAGTTTTTCTGAGGGAATCTCAAGTGGTAAGTGGTAATGGGGGTGTGTGAAATGACAAGGGGAGGAAACATGGAGGAGTGGGCGGTATTATATACCGCCCATTTTTGACACCCCCCCCCTCTTGTGATAAAGTTCAAATGCTGCAGGGGAGCCAAAACTAGCTAAGGGCTGTTGGATGTGAGGAAGAGGAGCAGAGAAGGAGGAAAGGTGAAAGGTGATTAGGGGTGGAATGACGTGGCAAGGGGGTGGGCCCGCGCGCAACCCGCAGATCGAAATGTTTTGTTAAGAGCAGTGAGAGGTAAGTTCTAAGATTTGCGAAGTACGAGGTGTGAGGAAGGGGAGGTGATGTGGCAAGCAAGGTGGGACCGACGCCTATTGAAAATCACAACATTTTTTTAAGAGAAGTGGAAGGTAAGTTCTAAGATCTGTGAAGTGTGAAGTGCGGGGAAGAGGAGGTGACGTGGCAGGAAAGGTAGGACCGACGCCTATCACAAATTGCAACTCTTAAGGTTTTGTTATGAGCGCGGCAGTTAAATGCTAAAACATGCAAAGTTCGATATGCCATTGGGACCCACCCACATCAAACATCGCAATATTTATGGTTTACCGCACATTGCAGAATTTATGGTTTATTTCACGTCATAGAATTTAGAGTTCAATGTGGTAAATGCTAAAACCAGCGAAGTGTGATTTGCGTTGACGGAGGATGAGGTGGCAAGATGGAGATGGGGCCCACTACATCGACGGACATGAAAGGTTTCTGCGGTAAGGTAAGGTTTATGAGGTTTCATAGTATATATGATATATCTATGTATTTCAAATGGCCTGAAGTGGGGGGAGGAGCTGCTATGGTGGGGCCAACCGCATTGCAATTTAAACAAAATTCCTTGCGGAAACTTAAAAGGTAAGTTATAAACTGTGCGAAGTGCGAAAAATTATAATCGTCGAACTGGGAAGTTTATACTTGGTGATGTGCGATGGATGGTGGGGGAAAGGGTGACGTGTCAAGGAGAAATTGCCCCACTTTAATCACAATCAAGGAATCAGGAAGGCAGATGGTAAGTGAAAACAATGGAATGGCGATGGAAAAGGTAAAGTAGAAAATGAAGCAGACAGGCAGAAAGGTAAGATTTAATGATATTTAAGGGAAATGAAATGAAAGGATGTGTGGTGGGTGAATGGGTCCCACTTCATTGCATATCACATTTCGGAAGGTTTGTAGGAGATAGTAATTAAAGGATTTTTGGATTGGTCGATGTGAAAATAAATGTGTGTGCGGTCGTGAAATAAAAAGGGAATGACTTAGGAAAAATAAAAATGAAAAGGGATAAATGGTATTTAGAGCATTGGAGTTTAGAATTAGTAAAAATGAAGGGTAGAAAGAGGTTAGATGGAATGAATAGGGGTAGTATGGATTTTTCTCACCATCAGACTTAATCAACAACTCTTTCCTCTTTTAATTGAATTAAAAGGAATATAGATCCATGTGATCCTCGTGACAGTCAAGATCTCCCTTTATTTCTCTAAAAATAAATGATAGCCATAGAATATTATTTTCAATATGAAAAATCTAATCAATAATCAGTCACCTTCTGATACTGTGAAATATAGGAGTCTAACAGTGGCTCCAGCTGGGGATGGAAGCTCATTCAGGAGGTGTCAAGAACACCGTAGACTAGTGGCCTAATCCATTGGGCTGATCCCAATTATGCAACTTAATCTGCTACAAGACCTCTGTGGCTGAGAAGGCTCAGTTCAAAATCAACACTCACTGTAAACTGAAATCTGGAATATCCTTGAATTGAAAACTAGAAAGCAATATGAAACTAAAACTGGAAAGATTCGCAGAGTACTGAGCTTATTTTCACACCTACCTACCCTACCCTACTGAAATTTTTGTTGTTATAGATGACACAATAATTCCAGTGTAGCCAGTAAGGTAGCAGTAGAAAAAAATGGACAACTTGATTGTTTTTCAGGAGAATCAGTAGTATAACTTGATTATGTGTCCTCATAACCAAATTTATAATATGTAATGGCAATTGCTGATGTATTTGATCCTGATAGAGAATACATGTTTGAAAACTGGAACTAAAAAGAGCCTCCATATACTCTACTATAGGATCAATAAAAGCATGATGTATGATACTTGCTTCTAGGCCTTCAATGACCAATTGGTTAGTTGTGTCCTCAATATTAAACCTTGAACCCACATCTTCAGTTTGGTACTTGAAAACACAATCATCCTCAATATGTAAGTCAAGAGGTAGTTCAATTTCCTCTTTCTTAGGGGAAGGAATATTTTCCAAGAATTCTTGAGGATCTCGGAAATTATAGGACTAAATTTGAGAATTCAAAAGTTCAAAACCAGTTTCATATCATTCAACAATTGTCTCCAGAAAACATGTTCTAACTTCAGGACTAAATTTACTTGATTTCAAAAAGAGAAAGACAGCCTCTAGCAAATCTTCCTCTAGTTGAAATTTTGATAATTTATTCCTGAATGCATTTAAAAATTCACTAGATAGAAGCTCTGCCACAAACATTTTCATCTTGTTCAACAGGAACTTTGGTCAGCATGTTGTGGAGCTGCCATGAATGCTCAAAATTCAGGTTCTTTGAATCATGGAGTGGCTAGGTGAATGATACAGCCTTCTTGTGTCTGGCCACTATCCACCATCAATAATCTAATCTGAACTTTGATGTACATTCTGAGGAAGATAAATTTCTTCCCCAGTGGATTCACCATTATGCTATCACCCCATAATTCTGAAGGCTGAAGGCAGAACCACAGAGTGAAACATCAAACCGCTTTGGAGTCCAGGACCTATCCTTCCTGGACTCAAAGAGGGCTATCTCTATTAGATATAGCTTTTTTATGGGGCATTTTAGGCTAGCTATTAGTGCATAGGGGTTTTTTTGAAGTTTGGTTGAGCCAAAAGAAGAGGGCCATTGGTCTATGGAGTCAAACAGGTGCAAACAGATTCAAATGGATGAATAACTAAGGTTAGGTGCAACCAGGAAAGCTAGCCATGTCAATGGATCTTAACAGCTTATGAAATGGATAAGAGAATGAGCTTAAGGTTCAACAGGAACGCATAGAAGACAGTCTCTAAATTATACATTCCGGTCTTAGAGTAAAACATAATGTACTATTTCAAGACTGAGCAGGGTAACCCATGGTAAATCCTACAAAAAAATTTCTATCCACAGTAAAGAAAAGAAAACAATATGTAAAACAAAAGAATCACAAATTACATGGGAGAAGCACTTCACCACATATCATAACACAAGAATCTCGAAAACAACATCATCATTCATTCATTCAATAGAGAGTGATTGCAACCAGTTGATTCTGTTACAATGGTTTTTCCCCTTCTGGGCCCCGTTCATACTGCTAATGCATGCAGTATTTATATAAAACTTAAGTCGATTGCTTATATCTACTGCATTGATTTTAATTTATTACATTCAAGCAGAACTTGACAAGTGGAACCATGCAAGAGGTGATAATATAAGTTTGGTCGCGACCGTGGCCTTAACAGTCCGTTATTAATTGTAGAGTGATCATAATCTTGTTCGAATGATGCCGAAGAAGCAAGGAGGGCTCTAACACTTTGGTTCTTCCTCTTCAGAAAATAGTTGTGGTATTATTAAATTGATGAGGTCTTTGAATCAATAGTTGTGCTTCATGTGTTTTTTAGCCCTTTGGATTCTGCTGTTATATCCCAAAAAGCCCGACTCGACCCTTTCTATCTGTTTCCTTGTGACGTTCAACATTACTCTTCCCTTTTGCTCCTTGTCAGGTCCTACCTGAGTCCTCTATCATGTGGAAAAATAACACGCAAACCCATCAGCCCGAACGTGAAGGGATGTTGGTTGGAGGATATGGATAGATGATTCAGGATGTGGCGCGGCGGCATTGGCAATGTCATTGGTTTGGAGGAGAGCAGAAACAACTTTTCAGAGGGAATCTCAAGTGGTGAGAGGTAATGGGGGGGTTTGAAATGATGAGGGGAAGACACGTGGAGGAGTGGGCAACATTGGATACTACCCATTTCAGACCCCCCCTCATGATAAAGTTCGAATGTTGCAGGGGAGCTGAAGCTAGATAAGGTCCATCGGGTATGGGGAAGAGGATCGAAGAAGGAGGAAATTTGGAGTGTGATTAGGGGTGGAATGACGTGGCAAGGGGTGGGCCCACCTACAGCCTACAGATCTCAATGTTTTGTTAAGAGCAGCAAGAGGTAAGTTTTAATATTTGTGAAGTGCGAAGTGCGAGGAAGGGGAGGTGACGTGGCAGGAAAGGTGGGACCAACACCTATCGCAAATCACAATGTTTTGTTAAGAGTAGCGGGAGGTAAGTTCTAAGATTTGCGAAGTGTGAAGTGAGGGAAAGGGGAGGTGACGTGGCATGCAAGGTGGGACCGACGCCTATAGCTAATCACCACCCTTAAGGTTTTGTTATGAGCACAGGAGTTAAATGCTAAAACATGCAAAGTGTGATATGCGATTGGGACCCACCCACATCGCACATCGAAATATTTATGGTTTACCACACATTGAAGAATTTATGGTTTACCGCAAATCGCAAAATTTAGAGTTTAATATGGTAAATGCTAAAACCAATGAAGTGTGATTTGCGATGATGGAGGATGATGTGGCAAGATGGAGATGGAGCCCACTACATCGGCAGAGTTGAAAGGTTTATGCGGTAACGTAAGGTTTATGAGGTTTCATAGTATATATGATATATCTATGTATTTCAAGCGGCCTGAAGTGGGGGGCGGAGCTGCTATGGTGGGGCCAACCGCATCGCAATTTAAACAAAATTACTTGTGGGCGCTTAAAAGGTAATTTACAAACTGTGCGAAGTGCGAAAATTTATAATCGCCGATCTGCGAAGTTTATATTTGGTGATGTACGATGGAGGGTGGGGGAAAGGGTGACTTGTTAGGGAGAAATGGCCCCACTTTAATCGCAATCGAGGAATCAGGAAGGCGGATGGTAAGTGAAAATAATGATATGGCGATGAAAAAGGTAAAGTAGAAAAATGAAGCGGAAAGGCGGAAAGGTAAGGTTTAATGATTTTTAAGGGAAATGAAATAAAAGAAATTTGTGGCGGGTGAATGGGTCCCACTTCATCACATATCACATTTCGAAAGGTTTTTAGGAGACGGTAATTAAAGGATTTTGGGATTTTCTCGATGCGAAAAGAAATTTGAGTGTGCAGTCATGAAATAATAAGGGAATGACTTAGGAAAAATAAAAGTGAAAAGGGATAAATGGTATTTAGAGCGTTGGTGTTCAGAATTATGGAAAATGAAGGGTAGGAAGAGGGTAGATGGCATGAATGGGGGCAGTATGGATTTTTCTCACCATCACACTTAATCATCAATGCTTTCCTCTTTCAACTGAATTAAAATGAAGATAGATTCATTTGATGCTCTTGACAGTCAGGATCTCCCTTTCTTTCTCTGAAAATAAATGTTAGCCACAGAATATTATTTTCAGTATGAAAAATCTAATCAATAATTAGTCACCTTGTGATACTGTGAAATACATGAGTCTAACATGCTCTTGTCAATTCATAGTTAACTTTGCATTGTTTCTATAGTTAGATTCTTTTCAATTCATACTTTAATTTGCTTACTATTTTATAGATTAGTTTCATGAATTATTTTTGAAATTAGTTTCCAATTGACTATGTAAGATTGTGCTTGCTAAGTCATCTCAATAATGTGTCTCTGTCATTTTCCATTTGGATCATATTTGGGCATTCGGTCATACAACAGTCTTAGTTTTCTTTAAACATGCTTTGTAATTGATTTTGATTTCAATCAGCACTGTCATTTAAGTTCTTAGAAATAGAATTTATGCTTTCAATCCATGAAACAAAATTAGATTAAATTTATCTTTCAAAAATTCATAGATTTAAAAGTAGGACAAAGTTAGATTAGAATTGTGTTTTAAAATAGATCAAATTCTCTGTTTTCATAGAACTAAATATTTCAATGGATAATATAGAAAATGCTTTCATATTTTCCATTTGAATGCAATTAGATTTATAATAGTGCTATGTTTTAAACTAGTTAGATACTTTTCATAGATGTTTTGTCGGCCTAGATAAATCTAACATTATAACCATTCAAAGATTGATTTATTTTTATGCAATTTAGATTATTTAATTAACATTTCCTTTTCTTCCTTCTTTTAGATTTCATATTTCATTCATTTCAATAGAATTAATTTCTAATTCAATTTATTTTCTTAGAATAAAAACAACATTTCCTTTTCTTCCTTCTTTAAGAATTAGTTTTCATCATTAAAATTCATTTAGATTTGGTTGTTCACTAGAATTTAAACATTTCACCTACAATCGTAGATTTTATTTCTCAGACCAGTTTCAATTCTTAAAACGTTAGGCATAAGATACAAAACCCCCAAAACAATATAAAACATACACAACGAAGTAAGAAAACAAGGTTACCTGAGCATATATAGTGCACCACACTTCATCAAATTACTAATCTCGGTCGATAATTTATGATAGCAATTTAAGACATTAAATTGAATAAACAACCCCTACCATGCACTACTAGGATTGGATTGGGCCATTAATATGGGAGGCATCATTAACCTGAAGCGTAGAAGTATGATTTTTGAGAATGAGGGTACGCAGATGATAGTCCCATTGGATCCAGCAAAAGGGGAACGATACATAGAACCAGTACGCGAAGGGGATGATGTCAACCATATTTACAAGCTAACTGCGTCAGACGAAGATTGGATAAACCCTATAGCTAATGGCATGTTTAATTTGGAGAAGGATCGCTCATGTTTCTCATATTCAGATGGCGAGTTGGAGGACTGGAAAAACCGGTTGCACGATGTATCTGCGTTACGCTGCCTCAAGATCACGAAGAACTTCTGATGCATATCCTCAGTGGTAAGAGAACTGCCATATTTTGATGGTTCTGGTAGTGTCAAAGAATTTCTGGCAACATTAGAAAAGGCCATCCCAAAAGAGCGAAGGTTCTAAGCACTTGATTTTGCTATGCGCGCAAATTTAGAGCGTTGGTGGGAGACACACAAGGGTGCTCTCCAAGATTGTGAAGAATATAGAAAAATGATGACACTATGCTTTGAACCTCTTGCTACCCCACCGATTAATATTTTCTACGATCGGGGATACCCGCGGAATCACTTGGCCATATGGATGGAGGTGTGGGATGAAAATACCTAGAAAAAATGGGTTCATAGGTTCATTCATTCATTGGGGCCGGTACCCACCAATGGTATCTAGAAGCTGAGCTACACCTAGGCACTCGAAACTGGTTTACTATGACTAAATATTTCGTGGAAAATATTGGCTTGGTTGGAGGCTCGGAGAAATTGGATGCAACCCTGCAAGACATATATACCCTTGTATTTGATGAATCCCGTCCCCGAAAGGAATGTGCTATGCTGGCCTAGGATGTGCAGATGCAAGACATCGTCAACTACATGAACTTGTGAATCGAGGATAATGAAGATGACCCGAGGAATGTTAACATTCCTAAATCTGAAGGAGATTGCATAGTTGCAGGGCTCGCATTAGGAATGGTGGATGCCAAACCACTGAAATTGAAGGACGTTAACATTGGGACAGAAGAGCAGCGCAAGTTGGCTAAAATTGGGGATTACTAGGATGATGATATAGTAGGGACGATTTTAGAGCTGCTAACAGAGTATCAGGATCTATTTCCTACAAAGTTCTCTGATCTCAAGGGAATTTTCGGGGACTTGGGTGTTATGAAGATCACATTAAAACCAGATGCACGCCCTATTAAGAAACACCCATATTGATTGAATCTCAAATATAAGTAGAAAGTAAAGGAGGAATTAGAAAATATGGTATCTGCAGGAATCATTGACCTTGTTGAACAGTCTAATTGGGTAAGCCCCATGGTGATCCAGGAGAAAAAAACCAAAGGAGAGATAAGGATTTGTGTTAATCTACGCAAGCTGAATGACGCCTGTTTACATGACCCATTCCCTACTCTATTTTCTGATGAAATCTTGGATAATGTAGGAGAAATATAAGCTTATTCATTTACTGATGGATTTTTTGTGTATCATCGGATCAAAATTTCCCCAAAAGACTGCAGCAAGAGTACCTTCACCACTGAGTGGGGGTCTTTCCAATATACTATCATGCCATTCGGATTGAAAAATGCACCTGCGATCTTCTCACGCATGGTCATGGTTGTGCTCAAGGAGTTCATGCATAAATTCTTGGAGGCTTATTTTGATGATTGGACAATGTTTGGATTGTTAAAGAAACATGTTTCAAACCTACGCATGATGCTTAACACTTGTAGGAAGCACCAGATTTATCTCAATATGAATAAATGTGTATTTTTCGTACCTTTTGGAATCTTGTTAGGACATATAGTATGTCATCAAGGATTTATTATAGACCTAGCCAAGATCGCAATCATCATCAACTTAGAGGTTCCTACTAATGAGAAAGAGTTGCACTACATCCTAGGGCACACTGGTTATTACAGGAAGTTTACCAAAGGGTATGCTCTGATCACTGTGTCGATGGAGAAGTTGCTAAAGAAGGATGCATCATTTTTCTGGGATGAAGAATGTCACAAGAGCTTTGAGCTGCTAAAGGAGAAAATGGTCACTGCACCTATCTTGATATTCCTAGACTAGTATAAGTTTTTTCATGTTCATGTGGATGCATCTGGTATAGCACTTAGGGTTGTTCTAGCATAGCTAGGAGAAGGAGACATTGATCACTCAGTCGCTTTTTCCAGTAGGAATCTCTCTAGTGCAAAGCGCAACTACCCAACTACAGAAAGAGAAGGATTGGCCATGGTGTACGCTCTGCACAAAAACAAGCACTATATGCTAGGAGGGCATTTCAAAATTTTCACTGACCATTCTACTTTAAAATACTTGGTCAATAAGCCTGTGTTGGGGGGGAAGATCTATAGATGGTTGCTACTTTTTCAGGAGTATGACTTTGAAATTGTTGTGAATCTTGGAAGACTAAATGTTGGACTGGATCATCTATCACAAATTGAAAGTGGGGAAGAACCAACCAGTTTGGAGGAGGGGTTACCTGATGCGCAGCTCTTCTCCATCAAGGTGGTTGATGAGAATTTTGTTGATATTATTCATCTCCTGACCATAAGAACCGCGCCTGCAGAATATTCATTTCAGTAAAAGAAGGAGTTGGTTGTGTGCATAGTTGATTTTACTGATTGTAGGTTAATTGTATAAACTAGGGCACGATGAAGTATTGAGACGATATGTGTTGGAACATGAAAGACAATATATCTTGGCTGAGGCTCATGGAGGAGTGGCAGGAGGCCATTATGCTGGGAAATCCACGACGTAGAAGGTCTCGCTTGCTGGGTTATGGTGGCCCACCTTACACAGTGATGCACATGAGTACTATCAAGCTTGTGATGCATGTCAGAGGACAAGGAAGCCCTAGCGCAAAGATGAAATTCCCCTACAACTGTAGATGGCCTTGCAAGCATTTGATAAATGGACTATCAATTTTGTTGGACCAATCAACCCTCCAGGTAAGAATACTGGAGCACGCTATATCATTACTGTAACTGGTTATGTAACCAGATGGGTAGAGGCAAAGGAAGTTAAGGATTGTACTACAGATACTGTTGGGCACTTCCTCTTTGAGCACATTTTGACTAGATTTGGATGCTCGAATATTTTGAAAAGTGACAGAGGTACACACTTTGTTAACGAAACAATTGAAGTTTTGACAGAGGAATTCTAGATCCATCACAAGAAGAGTACCCCTTATCACCCACAATAAAATGGCGCCGTAGAAGATTTCAACAAGATATTGGAGAACGCGCTCACGAAGATCTGTAATGCTAATCAGGATGATGGGGACGTACGCATCCCTTTGATATTATCTTCTTATTGGACAACATGCAAGAAGCTGATAGGGAAAACACCTTTTAGGATGGTCTATGTGCAGGAAGCCATCATGCCAATGGAATATGTTTTCCTAAGCCTGTGCATCGCAACTTTCACTAATATGGCTGAGCCTGAAATTATCAAGGAACAATTGGCACAACTTGTTGCCTTAGAAGAAGATGGATTCATTGCTAATTTCCACCAGCAAGTGCAGAAGGCGAGTGAAAAAGCTTGGCATGACAGACACATTAGGCAAAAGGTATTCAAGGAGGAAGACTTGGTCTTATTGTATGATAGTCAGTTTACACACCACCCATGGAAGTTCAGAAAGCATTGGTTGGGGCCATATATTGTGAAAGAGATCATTGATGACAGTGCAGTGCGATTGGCCACACTGTGCGGTGAGAATCTTCCCCAGTATTTCAATGGAAGTCGTCTGAAGCCATATCGAGACAATCTGGTGCTGACCAAATGAATATATGGCTATAGCATTAGAATCAAAGGATTTTTGTACATCACAGAGGTTTAGCGTGGGAAGGTGCAATGAACGCGCAGGGGTGATGCGCAGGAAAGGAAACTAGCTGTTGGAACAGTGAAACTGGGTGAAAAAGTTATTTTACCATTGAATGGAGCGGATTTATTGCATTTAATAAGGTGATATTAGAGGATATTTTTCTGTTTTCTTGAAGGTAAGTGGAAATTAATTATAATCCGACCATTTTTACCATGGATGGCTTATAAAAGGCCAGGTGTGGGTCTCAATTGGTTCCTTTGCTTTCTAAATACTTGGCGCTCTGTGATTATCTTTAATTTATGCTACCCGCCCATCTATAAGTCCTATATTTCTAGCCTAGAATCTCCATCTGACATCAGTAATCCTGAATTTATATTCCGACCGAGAATGACGACCACCAACCCTGTAGAGGAGAACTTTACGCCCCTCACTCCATCAACAGAAATGGGATCCGATGATGTTTGAGAAGTCATCCGTGAAGTAGAATAATTCATGTCCACACTAGCTAAGGGAAAAGGGAAGATGTCCAAGTGGGCCTCCTCGAAGTCATGCACCTCTCCTCGAAATGTAACGTCCCCACGGTAGGGCACTAAGGGTCGGTCCCCCATCAGCGATCCATGAAAGCGTCCAATGAGTCCTAGAGAGGAGGTCATGTTTTTTGAACCATCTCATGGTGGTTGCCATGTTTCAAGCTGTGGAAGCCCTTTGCACGCATGCCGAAGAATTTCGATACAGTTCGAGAATACCTACAGATACCATTGATCCCTTAGAACGTTCAACTGGTTGGTGAAATGTTCGATAAAATTCCGCAGATTAAGTTTGATGACCATGACTTGGCTAATGAAGAAATTTTCCCTAAGGTTGCACCGTAGAATTATTTGGAAAGAGTGATTTATGAAGATGTGCCAAAGGTTGAGCCAATTCCTTGGGCACGTGGGCTGAACAACACGGGAGTGCTCAACCTGCTAAGGATTCTGCATTTCGGATGGTACCTAATCACCAACATTTGCATGTGCCAACTGCTCACCTTAGTCCATGAGGGTTTCCTGTGTATTCAAGGGTGAATTCCGATAGATGTTACATTGATCCATTGGATCACCAGCCTACCCAAGAAGGGGCCCCATCTGATGAAGGGATTCGAGAAGAGTAATCAATTGAAAGTGGTGAATGATGTGAAAACGAAGTACAAGGTGGGAAGGGACAAGAGGGGATTTCTGGTCCAGACCATTGCTGACCTAGTAGTGCGCCTGGGCACCCTATTCCTCAGATGAAAATTAATGAGAAAATGTCGCCCGAAAATGGTCCCAGCGCACATCATTACCTTGGCAGGGCAATGTAAAAAGGGGGTCAACTATAACTAGTCCCAGCTTTTGTGTGAATAATTTCAGGAGAATGTGCATGAGGCGCAAGAGTTGGGTAAGAAGTTGTGCTACTCGTGGTTGTTGTTACTAATTGCACTAGTAGCATGGGAGACTACGACATATGCAGTCCTCCTCGCGATCGAGCCAGGCATATGAGAAGGGGCGCGATACGCTAACCTATGGGATTCATCTGACCCCCAGCGAGTCCAGGTGAATAAGATATTATAGGTTCCTTTTGAAGGCATGTTGGCCGCTACCATCCATTCCAAACCCAGACTCTCACTAGTTTTGAATTATAAATATAAGAGCGTTGCCGAATTCTAGGTAACCATGCACAAAGTGCAGATCAAGGCGCGCAAATATTTTACCTGGTATACCTTGCCATATATGGTAACAGAGGTAGAATTTGACTAGGTCATGGCGACTTGGAAAAATCCATGGAAGGTCGAGCTTTGATCCACCCAGCCCATTACGCTGTTTGCTTTAGGTAAAGGCACAGCCCCGAAGGACACAACAGAGTTGTGCACTGAGACAGGCGCTGAGAAGGTTGGCAACAACGACACTAAGTTTGAAGCCGAGAAGGAGTCGGAAGTAGAAAAATATAAGGAATAGGATTTGGGAGGTGAGTATGAGCTGGACCTCGAAGTTTTATATGGGCTCAACGGGGATGGTACCGAGTCTCCGCGCAGAACTAAGAGAGGCACAAAAACATCGAAGGGTCCACGCAAAAAGAAAAAAAGGTCCAAGGCCAGAGGAGAAGAAGAGGTCACTCTGATGGAAGAGGACCTCCAAAAGATAGCAAAAGCAGTTGCTTCGGTGTCTGAGGATATATGGAATACTATGGAAGCCCAGTACAAGGCCACAGTGGAGGCCTTGCAAACGAGTTTGGATGTCTTACAATTGAATACAGACACTCTACAAGTGAGCGTGGATCAAGCGAGGTCGATGCATGCAAGCCTGCAAACCACCTTGTTCATCACATCATCAGAAAGCATAATCTTCCCCTTTTTGGGTTCATCCGTGACCATGGAATAGTCAGAGCTATGTGCACAGGTGTAAACCTGACCTGAGGTTGACATTGACCTCGCAAAGCTACCCAGTGGAAAGCTACATGCTACCCACATCTTCATTTTTATTGAACTACATAGCAGGGAGGGGCATGCCCAGTAGCAGCTCAGTGAAGCAAAGAAGACAGCAGAGTTGATCTAGGCTCAAACAATGCAACAACCGGTCGTAGCTACACATGAAGAGCTATAGAATCTCATCGATAGATTGTGTTGCGGAATTCCTGAATTAGTCATCCCGGCCTCCGCCGTGCCACAAGCAAAGATTAAAAGCCTGGTCGCCGTGCTCAAGGCTTCTAGATCATAGATCCAGATAGTAAAGGTGAACTTTGAGCAGCAAATTGCTGCATTTCAGGCTAAGCTACAGCCTAAGACCCCTACGCAGGTGCGCATGCAACGGGTCTTCCTATTGAAAACAAAATTTGCAAGCATCTCCACCAACGTTGACAAGGGCTTAGAACTTATGGAGACCACCATGGGACTGTGGACCTCTGTTCACACAGATCCACTGGTCAAAAATATTACACAGGAGCTGTGTGCCAAAGAGAAGGAATTTGATGATCTGCAGGAGGCCTTGCCCACATTCATTCCTTCTTAGTGCATGGAACACCTTCAGACCAGTCAGGCGATGCGAGATGAGGTCGTAGATCTCTGCCGGAAGAAAAAGATTGTCACCGATCATATGTTAACGGTGGGCAGATGAGCCAATGAAGTTGTCTCAGAACCTGGATGCCACAATCAAAAACTTAACTAGACCTTGTAGAGTGTCACCTTGGCCATCGAAGGGCCGACTTCGGAAAAGTTGGTGGAGACCGTGCAGAGCACCACGGACCAGAGTGCGGGTGTCTTGGCACCCTTTGCTGCTACTATCGAGGAGCTCCAAAACAAGACGAAGAACGCAATGCACCCACTTCCAGTGTGACTCGGGACGAGTCGCAAGATCGTGTTGGGGGCCTATTGGAGCGGGGTCCCCGAAGCCCAAAGACCATTTTTGACATATTTTTGTAATATATTTTGTAATTTTTGTCGTGCCTAGTACAAGTCAAGGGGCTTTGGGGAAGGCCAAATCCAGGGAAACTTTTAGGGGCTAATATTCGTAGATGGGCTAATTTTCCATGTTTTTTCCAAAAAAAAGGTTCGCCAATTCCCATTTTTTCCTAAAAGTGATTCGCAAAAATTTTATAAGAAAACATTATTTTACCTTAAAAATCGCCAAAAAATTATAGAAACTATATAAAATCATTAGAAGTTTTAATATTTTTACTAAAATATCACCAATCATTTAATTTTTCGCATATTATGGATCAGTAAGATTCGCCATGGTTTCTAATCTTTAAGATAAGTTTACATCCTTAAAATTTTCCCAGGTCAAATCCCCTCATGAGTTGTAATGGTTAAAAAGGTTATAACAAGGGCTGCAACCCATGGTTTGTGGAACCTAGAGTAGCGCAGGTTAAAAGTATAACTAGGAGTCTAGATCGAGTCAAAGAAGTCAATTTTTGGGGATAAGTTTGAACATTGAATGATAGATCTAGTTGTTTGGTGATATTTTGTGTGGATTTGTCTTAGTGAAAGGCTCCTACTAGGTATGTGCGTAAAGAACTTAGTCCTGTTGTGTGCGAACCCCATTGGTTGTGTTCGCGGGTGAACTAAAGGGTTTTTGAATAATCTGAACCGATATAAATAAAGAACAGTTGTTGTGGAAATCTGAGACTGAAATGCATCTACTGTTTATGCTATGAATGTTTCTACATATTATTTACGATTCCTGTATTTATATATCTTGCACAATTGTTACTTGGTTTAGATGAATTATTATTGGATGTATCTAATGTTATTGGGATCTGATATTGTTTATTAAGAGTTATTACTTGGTTTAGGAATTCTATGCTAACCTGCGCACAAGGTATTCTGCATAATTGACCTAAATCTGTCTGTAAGGTTTTCTTGGTTAAGGCTTATGTTGCAGAGGTATGTTCATGGTTATTTTGGATCATAGGGAACCCATAACATTACAATATCTCTCAAGGTGTGGAAACCTGGTTCCAACACCCCCCATACTGCTTCAGGTGAGCCTTTGACTTGCACAAGCAGGTCACTATCGAAAGGGCTAGTAGTAAGAGGGTTTTGTTGGTTAACCTCAACTCCAAACCTGGGTCAATACCCCTCAAGAAAACAGCTCGAGCACACAATCCATACAGGTTTAAGACACACCACGATGGCTATGCTACTCGCAGCTATCACAGGGTTGGGATCTCCCAGGAAATAAACCGGAGAAGTACGTTCTAAAAATCCAAAGAAGCCCGTACTTAGAACATCACCCAAGAATAAAAATACAAAGGAACAATGGTCTAAGACAATGCAAGATAGGAAAACGAATGTCGTCAAGGTAGAGGAATAATTATTTCTGGAATTACTAGAAGAAATAAATGATGCCAAAGAAGTGGGACATATCTCTAGGTTGCCCCCATATATTCTACCATCGAGTGAAATATAATATTTTCATCCCATTGCTTCCTGAAGAAGTACCGGTTGAAGGAGAATTGTTGGGTAAAGTGCCAAAACTGTGCATGGAATATTGGGATTTCAACGACTGCAACAAATACCCCTAATTTGAGCTCAACCGGTTTCTGTGCTCTATATACTATGAAGCTACTGGAGTGAAAAGGCTAGAACCAATGAAGTGGGTAGCCATAATTTAAAATGTGGGGCTACTGAACATGATATATGTTCTACACTTTGGGTGCAACATTATCAATACAATCTGTGTGTGCCAACTACTTCCCCTAGTGCATGATGATTGTCTATGGTTGGGGGAAATAATCCTCATTGATACGATGTTGGGAAAGGATCAAGATACGAAGTTGGCTAATAAGATGAAGCAGTAATATGGCCTGACGAAGGGAACCAGAGGTTACTCTATTACTTCCATGAAGGATTGGTCGGTGCACTTTTCCCCCCATGTTTTACCTTGAAATATTATACAAAAGTGCTGAACAAAGGAGGTTTCAGCACCGGTGGTGTCTTTGGCTGCATAGTGCAACAAAGGCGACATCTACAATTGGGTAAGATACTTGTGTAAATAACTCTTATATGACTATAGAGAAGCTCAAGAGGAGGGCAAGAAGTTCCACTATGCATGGCACTTGCTCCTTATTGAGATGATAGCCCGGAAGGAGCCTGATGAGTCACAGTTCCCCATTGCAAACCCGGATCTCTGCGAGGCAGCGAAGTAGGCCTCGTTATGGCATTCAAAGGAGCCATATCAGGTGATGGAAAAAAAATTATTTTGGGTCGGGTTTGAGATGACTCTGCGCATAGTGATGAACAAGAATCCCTTGCTATCCACAAGTATTTTTTGCAAAATATCGACGGGTCATAGACTATCAAGCATATTTCCACCACGTGAAAATATGAGCAAAGAATGACCTTGATAAGGTCTGGTATGAGCTACCGTACTTAGTGATATAGGATTATGTTGCACGAATAGTAAGTGTATGGACAAGTGATTGGCTAACTCTGCCCACTGAAGGCATGGAGACTAAGCAAACATGCACGAGTAGTGTGAATACCAATGCACATATAGGAAAAAATGACACCAAGAAGCAGTATATTCACGTCACCTTCATGATTGCTAAGGAGTCTGAAAAGGAATCTAAGTGGCAAGTAAAGAAGGATGCTTTGGAGAGAGGAGGGGGCGATGATCAGGGTGGTGACAACACATTTATGGATCTAGTAGACCCCCCCTCTCCTTATGTTCTGAAGAGATGGAAGACACAAGGTGGAGGTGCGCAGAATATGGTGAAGTTAGGAAGGTCCACTGGCCCAAAAGTGTCGGTCCTGAGTGCGGGGGAATTCGATGTAATTGGGGACATTGTTCGGCACATCACCTAAAATTTGTGGGGAAACATTGAGGACCAGTACAAAAAGGTATTTTCTGAGGTCCACCAATGCCTCAAGGATTTACAGGTTCATACGAGTGCAGTGTAAGCGAGTGTGAGTTAAGTGAGCAGGCTTCAAGCGAGCACGACTTAAGTGAGCGAGGCACCAATGAGTGCAAGTACAATAGAGCAAGAGCTAGATATTACAAATGATACTTGTGCGGTGCCAATAATTGTAGGTACCTTATGTTTTGAAATTTTTGACCAACTGGAGTAGGAAACAAATTGGCAGAACACAATGCTCAACTTTGCTTCACTTCCTTCAAAAACATTTCACGAGTTCCACCAGGGTGTTATCAAAGAGTTTTAGATCTGAGAGTAGAACGCCCTATTAATTATCTAGGATGTTAAGAAATAAAGGCGAAGGATGGAAGAGGACAAGAAGTAGGCTGTACAAGAGCATGATGAGGCAGTTTCACAGAGACAAAAATTGGAAACACCCATCACCAACATTTGTAGTGACCTACCCGAGCTGTATATTCAGGCTACAAAAGAGCTAGAGGAAAAAGTGGAAAAGCTATCCATGGCAGTCAAGGATTCAAAATCTAAAGTTGATAAGGTGCGACTTGAGATGTAGATGAAGATCATTGAGCTACAGATGCAATTGCAGCTCGCTAATCCACCAGTGGTCCGGGAGCCGTGCGCGGCAGAGATTAAGGCTTCCAATGAACATGTTGAATCCATAGTCTAGGAATGCACCCAAGTATTTGAATATGTTATGGATGTATGGGCCTCACTGCAGGAGGACCCTCAGGTGCACAATTGAGGAGGAATTTCATGAGAAGCTGGAAGATATGGACTACATTATGGTTACCGCGAAGACTTTAGCACCAGTACAACGTATGCTCGTCTCTAAGAGGGTAAATGTTTTCAAGAACAGATCGATGAGATGCAAAAAAAATAACAACTTATCACATCTAGAATGAAACCATGTGAAGCCAAAGACAGTCAAATATCACAAACTATCGAGAAAAAACATGAAAGGGTTGCGCTAGATGCAGAAGCAGAATGCCACAAGGGCTGCAAGGCCAGCCACTAAGACATTTCTCACTGAAATCTGAAAAGTTGAAAAGCAGTGTACCAAAATAGTTACGTCTCTCAAGGATGCCTTGAGTATCATTAAATCAAATATCGAGGGTGCACCAGTAGAGTGACTTGGGACGAATCACATTTTTTTGTTGGGGGTCTGTTGGACAGGGTACCCCTTAATGGAATATTTTGAGGAAGACTCTGTAGATCGAGGAGCGGAGCACAAAATGTGAAGATGTAATAGAGTCCTTTGGGGTGAGTCAAAGCTCCTTATTTTTTAAAGGTATGGGATAATTTTGTATATGTTGAGCTCTGCCCATGGTTTTCGGAGCATGGTATTCTAAAAGAAAATACTGTAATAGGAGTCTAGGATAGTCTTAGAATAAAATATCTCATAACTCATGATAGAATGTACTTGTATGTAACATTATTTTGATTTTATATTCTATTGTTTGCGGGAAAGGGAAGACCCCTGCTGCTGAGTGTGTGGAGACCTTGGAAAGTATACATCTGAGTGCACATACCCCTATAGCTCAATGCGCAGGGTGTAAAAGTTTGTATCAAGAAATCTGAGTAATAATAGAAAACTTAGAAGACAGACTTGTGTTATGTGTTTATGTGTTTGATTTACTTGTATTTTGATATCATATATGCTAAGTTAAGGGTTTTTATACATAATTGCATCGTGAAGTCCTGTTTATGGTTATTTATGTTGTTTTATGCTTGTTAAAGTAAAATCATGCAGTTTGCAAGATAGTTCATAGAAGTGTTGAAAAAAGACTATATAATTAACATAGTTGTTCTGCGAAACTCTGTTAAGTATTGAAAGGAAGATAAGCCATAAATCTACACTCCATTGTCCCTCTGGATGCAGAAACCTGGTTCTAGCATCCCCTAATATTTCCTTGGGTGAGACTTTGATCTGTGTAGCAGATCGTTGTCAAAATGGCTGATACTAGTGGGTTTTGTTGGTCCACATAACCATATCTTAACTTGGGTCTAGGCCCCATAAAGTCAACACTAATAGATAAAATCCTCTAATGATTCATCGGATTTCATTCTAATCTGATTGATCCTTTTATATCATCATGATAAGCATACCTGTCAAAAGCTTCACGAATCTCCTTAACAAGTTGCTCAAATAAGTGAATATAACCAGTAATGTATGACGCTAACGCTTAACATCAACTTCAAGTGCGAGGATAAAAATATCAGCCTCAGCATAATGACATTGTATTCCACTAGGAATGGAAAAATAAATGAATCAAGCATATGCCAAAGCACAGTTGTTGGACCCTTTCCATCAAACTTGAGATGTGGAAAGTTATTAATTATTTCCACGAGGATTGTAAAATTTGATGTGTTCAAAAAACATCCCACGATTATGATTTGGGAAGAATCCATTGAATATAAGAGATTAAAAATAGGCTTAATGGGATTATCTTTTCATTTGGCCCTCCTTCTAGCGCCACTTGTGACACAAAGGGTCTCCTCAGTATGAAGTCCCAAGTAGACCTCACACTATTTGGATAGTAGGATCGACCACCATTATTCTTAGATATTTTCCTTGCCTGTGATTATCACCATAGGAGATTATGAAAAAAAACTTTGAAACAAGCAAGTAAGTTGACATTGTGAGACATATAATCATAATTTATATAAGGTGATTTCATCGAATGGAAAGAAAGAGTGAGCCTCTAGAAGAAATGTAATATTTCTATCCTAAAAGAGACACACAAGAGCAAGGAAACACTTGTTGATTAACCTGCAAAATAGTTCACAAGATAACAATGATCATGGAATAAAATAACAAAACACATTAAACAAAAGATATACCAAAGCCAATGAAATAATTCATTTTCTTTAGCATATGTGAATGTAACATATATCAAAAAAATTAAAATAATAGTCTTACAACATCCACAATACATACATGAAAGTGTGCCAACTCTGAGAGCTTCATACATTAAGTGAATGTTAAAAGATACACGATTACAACAATGAAACCACTGAAAGGAAAATACCCTCTAGCGAATGTTTTTTAGGAACCCTTTATAAAAATACCACAGACATCTGTTTGTAGCGGAGGTTACTAGAGGAGGTTGGCAGGTGGAGGTTTTTGTGGATGTTTTTGTTCTAGTGCGCTTATCATCCAAAGTCGCACCGGTGCATTAAACTAGAGAAAGCACCAATGCACACAAAACATTGGCACACCGGGGCATCGTGCACTCCGTGCAAACCCACCTGATGCATCTGATTACTGTAGTGCACCAGTGCTTTACAAATATTCTGCACCGATGCATCCAAAAACCTCGCTCCAAAACTAAAACATCCTGGTGCGGTCTTAAGAAACCACACCAATACGACTATAAAACCCGTGCACCGGAACAGGGTTAAATAAAAAAAAAAAAAATTACGGTCAAAAATCTGCATTTTTCACTTTTTAGTGCTCGAGAGCTCTCAAGCACCGGTGCAAATTTACCTTGTGTGAGGCGCCCTGCCATCGGTGCTTCCATTGCACGCACTGCTGCTGTCCATTTCCCACCATCTCCATTCTGAATTTTGAAAAATGGTGGGAAAATTTAGTTTTGCAAATTCTACAGCCAATATGCCTCCTCGATGGCCAAATGTACAGGTATTTTCCATTCTTTTCCATAATTAAACCTTTTATTGGATTATTTTTGTAAATTAGCTTAAAATTCACCTTCCTTTAAAAAAAAAAAAAAATTCTCGTGTGATGCATTCGCGTCGTTAGGCTCGCACCGGTTCACGGTGGTGCCTATAAGTTTACAGGCCGCACCGCCACTAGTGCTAATGGTATCCGCACCAGTTCTAAGGTGGTATTGAAAAACACACCATGAATTTTTAAAATTTTAAAAAAGTGCAGTGCGATCGGTTACCAGGCCACACCGGTGACCCTGTTGAATAGCATGAATGCAGTGTGTTGACAAAAATATCCACCCTAGGGCAGGTATTTTTTTCAGTGCACCACATTCTGGAAATTTGAAATGGTCAATGGTGCGACCTAGTAAAATACCACACCGTTTACTATGTAGTGACGTCAAGAGGGCGGTGCGCTGACCAAAATATATGCCCCGGGGCATATAGTTTGGTCAGTGCACCACCCTCCTGACACTGGTCTATAGTCAATGGTGTGGTCTGTTATACCACCACACCATTGACTTTGGAACAATTCCAGGAGGGCGGTGCACTAAAAATTTTCAGGTGCACCGTTTACGGTGCACTGCAAATTTTCTAGTGCACCACCTCTGGTGTGCGACAAAAAAAAGACACACCGTTACCGGTGCATGCCTATTTTTTGTGGTGCACCGACTGTTTTTTTTTTTCAAAAAAATATATATATGTTTATTTCTAAATACGTCTCATTTAATAAAAAAAAATTGTTTAATATGTCAATCATTCAGCAACGTGAAAGGACAAAAGAGAGGGAACAACAACAACAACAAGCGAATCATTATAACATGGCTTGCTTGTGGGAGGCACAAGAGAGGGAGAGAGATGTGTACCCTCATCCTATTACAGCAGCTACCCAGGGGCTCCTAAGGTAGGTAGGCCTCCTCAAGTTCTATGAGAAGGCTACATCCCTAAAGGGCCATGATGCAGGAGCATCATGGTTTTGAAAATTTGTACATTTAGTAGAATCTAGGGGGTCTTATGTTTTTCAAAAGAGTTGGTTTTCCTAAGTATTTAATTAATATAATTTTCAATATTTTGGGTGATTTAGGTGAGACATTTAGAATATGATTTAATTAAATATTCATAGGCATATTTGTAACTGTTCTCGAATGTAGGAGAACATGAGTGATTGATGAGTGATTGATGTGGATTGAGATATTGTAAATCTTGGATTAGAAAGCAGTTCATGATTTATGGAGGATCCTTAGGATTTAGTTGAAAGTTGAGATCCTCAAGGGATAAAGAAGAGATTTTAGGAACTAATTGAGGACATAGAAGATTTTTAGGATTGTGTTGAGTAACCTATGGATTTGAACCAAAATTGGTTAAAAATCCCGTTGTATATAATTGTAAAGCCTCAAAGGCACAAACAATGAAAAAATGAATATTCTTAGATAGGAGATTTGATTTTGTAAGCATACGGGAATATACAGAGAGAGAGGAAGAGAAAGGGCCATTTAAAGGCAGATCAGGCCAAAGTTAGATTGTAAAATATGTTTTTATTTGTATTTGTACTTTTTTTTAATGAATGAGGAAATTGAATTCATTGTGAATATGTATATTATTCCTTTTACGTGCTGAGTCATCCGTAATTGTGAATTTATGGTTTCTATGTGATAAACCATGATGAATGAATTCAAGTTGAATGTTTAAAGTCTTCTGAGTGATAAAGGATTTATGGCTGGGTAGAATCTATGTGATTCCAATCTGGACCTAATAGATGTATGTACAGGTCAAGTAAAGAACAAATTACAAAATCTGGAAGAAAATGAATAATATAGAGAGTATTTTGTATTCAATTTAGATACGGTGTAACGAATACCAAACAAAGATAAGCTCAGGAGAGATAGAATTGAAGTAGTCCAAATGAGCAAAGGAGAAGCAGTGTGGAGAAGACTGTGTTACAGAGTAATGACAGTATAAAGAGAATAATTTGACCAAAGACCGAAGAATGAAGAAGAATTCAAAAAGATGTTAGTGCCTTTAAGGATAGACGAAAAGTGCAGGAGAAATTCACATTAAAGAAACCCGAATAAGCTAAGGAGTCATGGAAAAATACAGATCAATAGAGCGGCATAAAGTGGAAGAAGTAACGAAGGCAGAGAACACTTAGAAATTCCAGAGAGGTGAATGTATGAACAAGATTAAATTTCAAAACCAAAGATTTAAGAATCAACGACGAAGATCAAGTGCAGGAAGAAATGAAGGCAAGAAATTAAATGACAAAGATTACACAACAAGATAAAGTTGGAGAGTTGTGGATGAGGACGCATGTCAGTGTGGTGCAGTATCACACATCGGTGATTTTAGAAGTTGAGTTGAGGACTTCGCAAAGTAAATAAGATAAGTTGCGATGCGATGAGATGGAGGCAAATGTGAGAACCGTTGGATCGTGTAGTAGATCAACGACGGATGGAGAAATTGCACATCAGCAATTTTAAGGTTTAACCTTAAGACATCGCAAGTATGTTGTTTTAGTTTCGATGCGGTAAAGAATGAAATGTGTGATGTGGCTTGGGCGACCATGTGTCAGCATAGTGTAAGAGCGCATGCCGCAATTTTTACAGTTTAGTGTTATCGCTAAGGAGTTAAGTTTGTCGGGATGCGATGAGCCCTGATTGGTTGAAGGTTGTGGGCTTCTGAGAACCTGTTTCGTGCATATGTAAAGTGATTTGGCTATGTCGAACCTGTTTAAAATGAAGCGCTATTGATTGCATAAAGTATGAATGTTTGATAAATTTGAAATATATTTAATCCACCTCGAATGTATAAAGGAGTTGTGTGGGCCATAACCCACAGGTCTGAAGTGTTTATATAAAATGAATTTTTGCACGCAATAAGGTAAGGTGAAGGTAGGGTAATGCATAATGGTAAAGCGAAAAAAAATTCTGCATGTGTTGGATTTAAATTGATAAAGAGGTCAAGTTAAGGGAAGAACATCTGGGGTTAATTCCGCTAACTTTGCATGACGTGATGTTTTGGTTAATTGCGACCTTATGGTTGCATCAGGCCATGGTGTGTTTTTGCAACCTCTTATCCACAGGTGGAATGCCCACCTACAGGATTTCCGAGTTGGTCCTAACTAGTGGTACGCGCCCACTGAGGAGGACATCTATTTCATTACTGGCCTATCGAGGAGAGGGGTGGATTGTCCCTTGTTCCTAGAGGTTCCAGTTGCCTATGCAACAGGGAGTCATTTGGTGTACTCCCAGCGATACATTAGCACAGATATATTGTCTCCTTCAAATTTTTAGGTCTCTGGAGGTCAATTACGTATTGCTTCATTTGGTAGTGAGGAGGTGAGGTGCCTCTCACTTCTGATTTCGACCATTTCACACAACACCAGCGAAAGGAAACACATTAGTTGCCCGCTTCTATATTATGTTGATTCTTTAATATAGGAGCCACTACTTGTCAAGTGGTCTACCATTTGTTTGTGGCAGTTTTGTACAGCTTGAGATAGATGTCGTGCTTATGTACAAGGGAGGGTCAAATTCCCTTTTGCTTCAGAGCTATTTTGTTTATTTTTTGAGAGGTTTCCAGAGACGAGGCCTACTTTTGTTCCGCAACCTCGTAGGTCAATGTTGCATGTACGGATGCATGTGTGGGGACAAATGATGCCCAAGAGGTGCAAGACTGAGTTTTTCGTGAGGATATCGCATGATACACTGGAGTTGCTAGCCAGTGTTGATGAGCATCGCTTCGTTATGGTCCCCTATTCTTATGCTAGTTTCGATTGGTGAGGGTGTGCCAACATCCTCTTAATAGATGATGAGCTGCCGGATGATAGAGGTAATATTACTGTTTTATGTAAATTTATTCTAACATGTTCTTTAACTTGTTTTTATTAAATTTTTTAATGAAATTGTCTAATTATTGTTGTGTACTTATATATATTTTGCATACATTGGGTCTTTTGATGGCGTTGAGATGCCAGCGCCATGAAATGATCTAGGTGTGGTTCCTGATGACAATCAGGTTATGGTAGATGTCGGGGATCATGAGGCTGGTGCAGACAAACCTGCTCTTGCTGGTGCATCGGTACCGCCTTTTGCTAGGCATAGGCTTGATAGTAGATTGAGGATGGAGTTGGGCGACCAACTCTGTGCATTATTTGTTGAGGCGGGAGTCAGGCCCGCCACTATGAGATATATACAGGCTAATTGTAGGCTGGTACATATGTGGAGAGGCATGTCGCATGACATGTACAGCCTAATGAGGCATGTCGTAGGAGCTACAAGCTTAGTTACATGGTTGAGGAGGGCCCTTCGACGTTATAAGCATGGTCGAGATGCAGCACGTCGACATCTCGGAGCAGCGACTCATCATCTGATGATCACGATCAGGGGAGTGATCATCTTTCACCTCATGCCACACCAAATGAGCAACCTATAGCAGTGACCAGTAGTCATGATGGAGAGTAGGTTGGACCATCAGCCACATTGAGTCAGCAACTTGCAACATCCAACATTACTCATGATCATGAGTAGGTTGGACCATCGACCATGTCAAGTCATCATGATGAGAAATTGACAATTGATCTTGATCAACATGAGGCACCAGTACTAGATCAGCAGGCACGTGATGATCAACATGTATCTAAGCTTGTTGAGGCTGCATCATTGATTGAGCAAACCTCGACTAGTACTGTTATTGATGATGTACCACCAGATGATATTTTACATTTATATTACAGTTGTATATATATATATATATATATGATCCATGAATTTTATGTTCATGTTGCAGTTGTACTTAATTTACATGTTGGTGATCATCATGATGTGTATATTGTTAGGTCATGTTAGATGTGTTCACTTAATGTGCAACTTGCAGATAGATGTGTATGTGATAGCAATTATTTGACATGATATGTATATTTGATGTTTGTGTTGTGATGATATTATACAACGCTAATTGTGTTTTTTATATGATCATGATCACGATGATGTTAGTGAATTTGAATGTGTTTTTTAGTCAAATATGATGTTTGTGTGATGGTTATCATGATCGTGATGTTTATTAATTAATTTAATATTAAATGATCATGATACTTATTAAATATTATGTCATGATTGTAATTGAATATTTATTAATTTTAATTGTATGTAAAATTGTATTTGTATTTGTAATTGTAAATTTAATTGTAACTGTATATATGAAAAATAATAAAATTCTAATTCTAATTCTAATTGTATGTAAAATTCTAAAATTGTAATTGTATATATGTAAAAATGTAAAATTCTAATTCTAATTCTAATTGTATGTAAAATTCTAAAATTGTATTTGTATTTGTAATTGTAATTTTAATTGTAATTGTATGTGAAATATTTGTAAAATTTTAATTGTAATTGTAATTATATATATGCAAAATTGTAAAATTGTAATTCTAATTCTAAATGTATGTAAAATTCTAAAATTTAATTGCAATGGTATACAGTAAATTTGTAAAATTGTAATTGTAATTGTATGTAAAATTCTAAAATTGTAATTGTAATTGTAATTGTACGTGAAATTTTAAAATTCTAATTCTAATTCTAATTGTATGTAAAATATTTGTAAAATTTTAATTGTATTACTATGAAATGATTGTAATTGTATGTAAAATTCTAAAATTGTAATTTTAATTTTAATTGTAATTGTATGTGAAATTGTAAAATTGTAATTGTAACTGTAATTCTATTTCTAATTTTAATTCTAATTCTAATTGTATGTAAAAATATTTGTAAAATTTTAATTGTATTAATGTGAAATTATTTTATTAAAAATTTTAAATTTGTAAATTTGTAAAATTTTAAATAATTGTAAAATGATAAATCTAGAATAATATGAATTTTTGTAACATAATAAAGTTTAGAAAATAATGCAAATAAATTCATGTACTTTAGAATTATCATTATTTATTATGATCTTACATACAAAAAAAGAACTTTATTTTAGTATGTCATTGTTTTTGAGATCAACATAATTGCAAATTATCAAGTGAAATATTGTTTTTAACATTAACACGCTGCAAATTACAAATTAATTCAAAATACATATTATAATGTTTTGAAAAAAAAAGAGTCAGCTTATAATTTTTAAGGTAGTTAATTCCTCTTCTTTATAAAAACCCATCTTAAAAAGTATAAATATTGATGTAATAACACATGTACCATATCACTCTCGGTTCTCATGATCACCCTCATTAACTTCCAGCTCGCATGGCATGATAACACTATTATTCTCAAAAATATGTTTTGATCTAGGGTCATGTCTCAATACGAACCCCCAATCCCTATCCAACACATCCGGGTAAAAAAATACCTGGTTGTAGTGTTTGGGGAAAACATAGGGCTCCTTAGCTTCATCCCACATCTTTCTAGATTTGATACATATCAGCCTACTATCGTGATCTTCCTTTAAATTATTCCAATCAAAGGTGTCCCACTACTTGCACCTAAAAATAACACACTGGAAAGAACAGAAATCCACTTCAACGTAACATCCCTCGTACTAGGTTTTGATCACGGTGGCTAGATCGACTAGATTGATCAAACTCGACTTCCACTACACAGTCTTATGTGATGTGTCTATCATCAGATTTTTTTGTGCAAAAATGATGTCCATATGCCCACATAGATGGGAACAAATGCACCTATAAAAAAGTTAAAAAATCATAGTGTCATGTGTCTTATAATAACCCAACAGTTAAAATGTGAAATATATATGTAATTACATTTGAAAGGTACATTATTAAGTTTCAAATGTACATATAAATTAAATAGATTATTACCGAGTTGTTGCACCCAATCCCTATGTTTAGTGCATCCTCTTCAACACGTGGGTAACGACTGGTTGCATTGTATTTCTCTCTAACTTGGTCAGAAACACAACTTTTGGGGCATATTCTTAGCATATTTTCTTTTAAATGATCAAGTTAAGGCACACTTCTACCTGTTATCACACTCAAAATTTTCAAAATTTGTTTTGATAAGGTCACCATAGGTTTCGTGTTATGTCATGTTGGGTAAAGTCTTTGTTAAGCACATATTAAATAACATTAACCTATTTTAATTTTCTCCAAGGTATACAAATTTAGAGATTCAAAGATTTCTTTCGGCTCTATTTTCAGAATGCAGAAGTTTCATGTTTTATACGTTTCTTTTAGAATGCATATGCTAGACAGCTAGAGATGGTTTTCAAAAAACCAAGAGAGGTTTTTCATAAGAACATAATTACCTACAAAAACTCCTTTAGTTTTGCACCATCTATCAAGGATATGGAGATAAGAGCTCATCTCTTCACCCTATATTTTCAGAAAAAAAAAAATAGTCATTTTATTGTTAAATAAACTTGGTAAAGGTGAAAATGATGTTTTTTGAAGAAGGTAAGAGGAAATTTTGCATGATCATACTTCATCACATTAATTTTCAGTCCTGCAGGTGAAATTTGGAAAAAAACAAGTGAATTTGGAATTTTCTCCATAATCAGGTGGTTTTGTAGCGTGCTCCAAGCTTAAAGGCCGAAAAACGCTACAAAATTTCTGAAGATGCTCTTCTGCCTTTAAAATTTAGTTTTATGGAGAAATAAGGAGGAAAAACATTTGTATTTATATCATTAGCCCCAAAGAAGATCCTCCAACAGTCAGAAAGGTCAAAGGTTATGCAAAAGGTGGATTTTGGAGTATGCTACAAAATGAGCGCTACGAAATTTTTGTACATGACTGTTAGCAGTCAACTTCAAGTTTGATTTTTGACCAAATGAAAAAGGATTTTGGAAATATGAAAGAGGTTTTTCTTCAGAACAGGTCCAACTACAAAAACCTCTCTCAATTTCTGCAAATCCATCAGGTTTGGAAATTATACAATCATATTTGAAGCCTATTTTTTAGAATTTTCACTAACCAGATTTGTGAAAATATTGTAAAAATTTGACTTGGAGGGGGTTCAACTCAGCATACACATAGCATAATGACACATCAGCATTCTAATACGCTCATAAAATTAGTTGTTTGAAGTTGATAAGGGTTATTAAATGAATTTGTTGAACTATTAATGAAAGAAGAGTCCTTTTTGTATTCAAAATCTGTAAAATAGAGATATCCCTAGGAAGTCTCCAAGTGATGGAATCATGTTTGAAACAGGTCTCTGAGGTGGGAATTTGAAGCTATCAAGGTAGAAAATCATTTGTATGGGTCATCACTCCATAAATGAGATAGTTTTAGAGTTAGAATGGGTTGGAGAATGCTTTTGATACATCTAATATTGTAATTTCCGATATCAGTAACAGACAGAAAGTGACTTTTATTACTTCACCTGAGATTCTTGATGTGTTTCAATGCATTTATGTGTCTCTTTTATATCTCACTTCCAGTGGTATTGATGCTAAATTACTCAGAATTCATATCATATATGCTCTGACTTCCTTTTAGAATTGAGTTACTAATTATTCCCACGTGTTAGTGTTGTTCTATCATTGAAACAAAAAAAGCCTCAGCTTCCATAAGTAGGAATGCTTGTTATTGATTTCCTTTTACTCACTCCATAAGCCCAATGGGAGTTGAATATTCCTCATTTTTCACCTACAATCACATACACTAAAACACTCACAGAGTTAGCCATTTTTTTAAGACCTAATTGAGTAAATCCTTTGATAAGTTGAGAGAGCCCTCCAAGGCTGAAGAGACTAATCGTCAGCCAAAAGTGGTCTGTAATAGTTACTCCAAGTTGACCATTGAAGCAACCCAAAAAGACTCAATTTGGTGATTAAATTTTGGGCACCGTTGCCGGGGACGAAGGTGTAAATTTTCTCTGGGTAGAACGACAAGGTTCAGATTTGGCTTCTGATGGTGAACAAAATCCAAACACACGAAGGTTGTACCATTCACCTGGAGATTCCATTGTTCAAGATCCCGAGCTTCAAAGTTCAGAGCGACTTCACTGGGAAGAATCCAGATTTTATAAAATTCATGGTGATCCAAGATGACAAGGTATGTGGCAAACCCTTTATATGATGAAATGTTACAAAGTGTAAGGGATGAGTTAGCAAAATTTCAAATAGATGAACATTTCTCCACAATAGTATTCGTTGTTTGGAATCTAGTTGTTGGAATAGGGTCTCCTACAAAGATGCGAATCTGGTCCATTTTGTATATTTTTTATTATATTTAGTCTAATGCAGGGGTTTTGGGGTGGATCAAAGCCCCTAATGCATTGTAAGCAGGTCAAGGGTAGACCAAGAGTCTGCAAACCATAGTTTGCAGACCACTGGATGCGTAGGCTAAAGTAGTATAAATAGTTGAACATTTTTTGAGTAGATAGACAGAAGATGAATAGAGATTGAGGAGAAGTACGAATTATTAGATCTTGGATTGGGCTGTTTGGGTTAGGACTCCTGCTGGTTGTGTGCGCAGAGATCCTCTGTCCTATTGTGTGCGGACCCTGCTGGTTGTGTGCGCAGGTGGTATTCGAGGAATGTAAGAGGATTTTGATAAGTAATGTATGTGAAGTATTACTGAAAAATATGATGTTGTCTGGATATGTTCTGTTATGATTGATGTGAACTAATATTTTCTGATTAAGCTGTGAAATCGTCTATTTTATCTCTGTTGTCTGAAAGTATCTGCACTTAGTATATTACTGTGATGTAACTATTTTTGCACTTACTGATTTCATCTCTGTTAATGAACGTGAACTATCTGTGTTGACAATATTGGCTGCGATTATTCTCTTTTATGGTTGTAATTGATGATACGCACGTGGATCCGAGCTTGCTAGAGTAGATCTGGTAAGAACTATAGTATGGTTACATTCTGGAACCCTGCGAATCACCCTTCTATGTAGATCTGATAATTGTGGGCCTGTATTATTACCTACTCTCTCAAGGTGCGGAAACCTGGTTCCATCACCCTCCCATACTGCTTCGGGTGAGACTTTGACCTACGTAAGCAGGTCACTGCTGAAAGGGCCAGTAGTATAGGGGTGTTGGCGGATTAATCAATCTTGCGGACAAGATCAATTTCCTAGTACCAAAAGGTAATCTAGCAACAAACAGCCAAATAAACCTATCTTTCTCTAAACATATGTGATTTACAAAAGAATACTATAAAGGTTTTAAGGACTTACCATAGATCCAATGCTTGTTCGAAGTAGTTGTCCCTCGGTCACTTGAAGGAGTTATCTTTATAAAGCTTCAGTCACAAACAAGCAAACATTAAATAGCACCTATATAGTAAATATTATAAATCATGCCTATCATGGTGATCAAGGAATCCATGAAATAAACAATTAATTAACAGCTTATTGAGAAAAATGAATTCATTTGTATTAACTTTGAAAGAAGGAAAACCTTACAACCTTAGCCTTGATGTTGAACAGGCCTTCCTGGGGTCTGAAGCAGGAATCTTCTCTACTCTGACAAGCCTTGCACTCTTCCAACTGAGACAGATAGAGGTATGTGATCTCTCCTCACAAAAATCTCAGTTAAATGAGTCTGAATCCCAACAACACTTAACCTCAAATAATTCTAAAGCTTGAACTCCCCTTTGAGGCTACCCAATGCCTCTTTTTATAGTGGAAAAGAGGAGGTTTCAATTCTAACTATGAAGGGATAGAATCCTCCTTCAAAGGGATAATCTCCTCACATCAAGGGGTTATCTCCTTAAGGTAAGGGATACATGAACCTCAAAAGAGTGGTTCTTCCACCGCAAGATTCTTTCTAGAGGCTTCTAGAATTTACTGAAAGTGATCTTTTTGAGTTTACTTGTGCCTTTTTAATATTTTATAGGGGTCCGCACCCATAACACAGCGAAAGTGCGTTTAGGTACGCAGGAGTCATGAACATTAGGTGTAGAAACGCAGGCAAGATAAAGAGAAAGTGCGATACCAGATTTAAGGAGATTTTTAAGAACTTTTCTCTTATTTTCAAGGCCTGACATGAAGAACTAATATGTTAGACTTGAAAAGGAGGAAGTATGAGTGATAATGAGCTCATACAAATAGCAGAATGTCAAGATGACAATTTTTAGTGCAACAGATTTCCCCCTAAAGTGCAAAGTCTAGAATAGATGAAGCTAAAGTCTGTCATATATGAAGAGTGCAGTACTTTATCATTTCAAGGATCATCCTGTGGACACCCTAGTCGGAACCTATAAAAACATTCAATGCAAAATATATATGTGTACATATCATCGCTGAGGTAGGAATTCCCATACTCAAATCAAAACTAACTAGAAACTTATTTAAATTGTTCTGATACAGGAACGATTTTGAATACATCAATAGTATAGACATGTGTAGACACAGTATGAACGGAGCCATCTGTTTATGAATAGTCCATTGTATAAATGATAACAAAATTCCTCGCAGCCTGGATGGTAGAAACTAGATCCAGGGTCTTGATTTCTGTTTCTCGAACTAGTATGATTCTATCCATGTGAATGAATGTGTCGAAGTCAAACATGGTAGAAACCACTTGATTACCAGTCAATGATGTAAATTGTTAACAAGTGTGAGAGTAACCACCAGTAATGTCAATGGTTCTCAAAGTACTTAGTACAATCCATGAAATGTGAATGAATGAGCTGAAGTCGAACATGTCATGGTATCATTCGATCGAAGGTCAATGATGCAACTTGTCATCGAAGGCCAGAAACCTACCATTGAGGTATGCAGATTTCAAGGTACTGACGATTTCTAGATAAACTTCCTAGATAATGAGCTGTCGTCGACAGGAAGTGATCTGTCGTAGGCAAGCCCACAACACGAAATAATAGATCAAGTTTTGAAGAAACATATTGGCAAGGACTGACTCAGGGATGGTCAAAATGGATGATAGATATTTTGCAGATGAATGGTTTATTTGAACTGTCCTCTTGAACACATAACGACACTGCAGATGGCTTGCTAACAATTGACCCAAAGCTAATACCCAGAAACCGGTTGAAGACTTTCAATATGGTTTGATTAACTATTAGGCAAAGGATTTTCCCAACCCAGGTGAACGAAAGTGTCGTGTACAAGAGTGGTTAACGGCTTTTCGAATAATCAAAATACAACAAACAGGTTCATTTTCCTCTCTTTTCCCCCACCATTTCTGGAAAGTACCTCTTTATTTTTGACAATCTTGAGGAGGATAACATTTGCTTGTTTAGAAGCTCATCCTTCGGATGAGTCCAACTTAGTTTAAGATTCGAACCCTAAGAAGGAGTGGTTCATTCCTATTTAAAATTGAACAGGTCCTTTACTGTTACATTTTAACGAGTCCAGTATAAGAGAAACTCGGTGTTTTTTCAGTTTTAGAGAGTCAGAAGAAAAAACTTAAGAAGACTCCATGGGGGTACTTTTTTGTAAATTTAGTCTCTCGAGCCCGAAAAAGGATAAAATAATGCGGGAGAGAACTCTATTGACCGTAATTAGTCAACATATACCTTTTTCGTAAATAGTCCATTTCAGTCCGTAAAAGGGGTAAACTTATACTGAAGGGACGATCATTCATTTATTTTAACGAGTTCGAATAATCAAGTACTCGTCAATCTTTTCAATTTTCGAGAGTCTTAAAAGAGCTTAAAAGAGCTTAAAAGAGGACTCCAAGTTTTTTCTTTTTCGCAAATTTTTGAAAGAGTTCGAAAAAGTGATAAAAGTATGCTCTTTGTTGAAAAACTATCAATTTTCCTGAAAAATCCAATTTCTGCACAAAAACTTGAAACATTACACATACATGTTTAAGATAAATAAAAATGCTCTCAAAAATAACCTTTTTAAAGTGAAAAATAAACAAATTAAAAATTCATTTATTCGAAAAAACTTATAAAAAAGACTTTTCTAACCTCATTTTTACCATTTGAGTTCAGAGTGAAAAGTAAAAGCTTTTGGGTAAAAAGGTTCCTGTCAAGATTTTAGAAAATCCATCTAGAGAAATCGAGAACCGTCAGCTCCAGGTAATCCACGACCTCCTATTCTTTCATTTCATCCATTTACATTTCATTTTTAGGCTCTAGATTTCATTTTTTAAGAGAAAAATATGTTTAAAAAATCGCCCGTGGGAGTCCGCAGGTGCAACACGCGGGCCCTGCAGACCTCGATGTTTTCCTACATAGGAAAAAGTCGTGGGTCCGCACTTGTCTCACAACGCCCGTGCGTTTCTACGCACTGTGTATGAGAACAAAGTGCAGACCCCACGCAATTAAATTTTAAACTTAAATTTCTTCAATTCCGCCCAAAATTTTTCAAATTAGATTGTTCTAATATATCTTTTTATGCATTGTAGGATATACAAGATGCTAATTTGGAGAGAACGTGAGCATGAAGACGTATATAATGCCGCAATTCTTCATTTTCCTACAATGCAGGCATTAAGAGCATGCAGTTTGTATAAATTTTGGGCCATTCAGGGCATGAGGGGACAGGTAGACCTCCTAACGTGGCTGGTGAACAGATGGAATGTACAGGACCAGTGTTTCATTATTGGCAACCACTGGCTCGAAATTGAGCTGGAGGATATCTATTTTTTGACTGCTTTGTCCAAGAGGGGCGAACAAATTTCTCTGTTTGGGACTAGGCCAGGTGACTAGTCTGTCACTAGTCTTCGACTAGAGTTCTGTAATGATCAGGCAGACCCCAGGGACAAACAGATTGACATAAAAACTATCATCTGTTTCGATCTTAAATTTATTGCATTTACTTTCACCAGAATGTGTGGGAGCGCAGCATTGCATGTGGCTACTGGTTCCCAAATGCGCATTGTTGTAGAATATTTTTGAGGCACCATTTTCAACTGGTACGAATCTGTGTTGGCCAATGGAAAAGGCCAACTAACCAGAGCAAAGAACAGAAAGCTAAATAAATTTGGATACGGATCCATTGTAGTCACCTTTGCTCTAGAGAGGATCCCCATGTTAGCTCCGCAGAACATTCCTGTTGATGCTAGATGACCTCGAGAACCTAGGATGGTTCGTTGGGTTGCATTGATGGCCCATCATGCTGCTGAGGGCGTCGAGGTTGTTCGATTTACTTCTACATATTTTCGTTGGCTGGAAAGCCAAATTTTTGTTATAGAGGACTTTCCATAAGCCGAGATAGATTTCTGCGGCGACCGAGAGATGGCTCTCCGAGTAAGGGAACAGTGGGATGAATCAAGTAAAAAACATTTTCAACAATTTCTACGTTCTAAATTTTTTGTATTTTAATCGTCTCAAAACTAATAATCAAAAGTTTTAAATGCAGATGTAGGCCCACGGCGACCAGCCCATCTCCAGCCTTATGAGAGGAGGCATCTAGCTGTCGCAGCACCAGCCCTAGAGGACCAATCAGCAGATATTCTATCTGATTTAGAGCATCACCTAGAGCGCCTGACTCTAGACATTCCAGAGACTGACATAGATGATATCCCGCTCACATTACAGAGATATGTGATTGGTGTCCCAAGACCTTTTAGGAGGTTCCTATGTAGGGTGGTCCGGGCAGTGGTCTCTTATCGTGATCATCATCAGTGATAGGATGATCATGTCGTAGACTCATATTTTTTATCTTTTGTATATCATTTTTGCCGATCATAAGGTGTTTCCAACCTATGATCGAAGACGATGTATATTTTTTGAAACACTTCTATACTATGATATATCACTATTACCGGCTATCTGTGTATGTGTTATTGAATGTTGTTTAATTTACTGTTTTGATTATTGAAAATTTCAATTTATCATACTAGAAGCAACTGCATCTGCTAATGTATTTAAATGTCTTGGAATATGCTGATATTCAATGTAATAAAATTCATGTTCCAAGAGACGAACTCTTAAAAATAACTATAATAACATTGGATTTCTAATGGCATAAACCCTGTTAAGCTGTAATACAACAAGTTCAGAATCCAACCTAAAAATCAAACTCTAAATTCCAAACAATATAGATTCAGATAATAACTCAATCACTGCACTATACTCTGCAATGTTATTTGTTGTTTGACCGAGGCTTACCCCATGCATGGATACTAACTCGTCAGAGGGTGAATAGATAACCCAAGCTGCGGAAGAGATGTTCCATGTACTACGACAAGCACCATCAACAAAACCAATGTAGGTTTGAAGAGACGTCGACATCTGCAATATCAAGAGTAAAACTCAGATAACCAGGAATAGTGACAAAAATACACTCTAAACTAGGCACACTTTTCTAATCTAAGACACACCAGCAGTAAAGAAATCTAATCTAATAAATCTCCACACCAAATTTAAGCATAATATCTCTTCAGATAAAGCCCATTTCTGGGTTTATCTAAAGAGACACCGTCGAAATATATCAGCTCATAGGCCCCTTTTGACAGCTTCCGCTTAACAATGAAAGGACCATGCCACATGGGCACAAATTTTCCAACTCCCAGCTTATCGTTGGCTTGATCATACACTAAGACTAGGTCTCCTTCTGAAAAATTACGAGGGGTAACACTTCTATTTTACTGAGCTTTTATTCATTTGACATGAGCCTCATTTGCTATTGTAGCATTTCATCGATTCTCATCTAGCTGAGCCAAGTACAAAAAACGTTTCTCCTCTTCAGATGTAGTTGGGAGTAATTATATGGCTAATTTCAATGACGGAATTTCGCATTCAGTCAGCAACACAGCCTTCCAAACCGTAAACCAGTTGAAAGGGAGTGAAACCAGTTGATGTTTTTATTGAGGTTCGATATGCCCAAAGTGCTGAAAATAAAATGGAATGCCAATTCGACTTATGAATACCAATAATTCGTTTAATCATAGTGACTAAAACTTTATTGATAGCTTCAACCAGACCCTTAGCCTGCGGATAATATGGAGTGGAATTATCGTGGCGCAAGCCAAGTTGATTTGTCATTTCAGTCATCATGATATTTCGAAAATGACTTCCATGATCAGTAATAATGGCTTGAGGAACACCGAATCTAGCAATTATATGATTGAATACGAAATTTGCAGTAGTCTTGCTGTCTCCCGAAAATGTAGGCATCGCCTCGGCCCACTTAGTAAAATAATCTACCGCTAAGATAATATACACATGCCCCTCGGGCGAGTGAGGGTTACATGTAATAAAGTCAATATCCCACTTTGCGAAAGGACCGACAACAATTATAGGGTGAAGAGGAGCAGGAGGTGCATGCATTTTATGATAAAAAACCTGACAATTGTGGCATTTCTGGATTGGATAAATACAATCTTTAAATAAATACGGCCAGAAATAACCAGCGCGCAATATCTTTTGGGTTATGGCATACCCAGACATATGACCACCACATGCTCCAGAATGGCAGTCATTTAAAACCTTCTTAGTTTCTTCATGAATAAGACAGCATCAGAAAATAGAATCCGCTCCACGACGATAGAGTGTATCACCAATAATATTGTATTGTAGGGATTGGAAAAATATTTTCCGTCGCTGAGATCGTGAGATTTCAGACCGAAAAGATTGGGTTTGGAGATAAACTATAATATCCCCATACCAAGGATCAAGTGTACTGATAAGAAACAAGGATTCGTCTGCAATGGGCTGCTCCACCACAGTTTCAGTATCAGTAGAGGGGAAATCACCCATCAGTTCAGTGAAAACCAAAGATTTCTTTGTCTTGGATTTTTGAAATTCCAAGTCAAATTCCTGCAGGATATCTATCCATTTGGAATACTTTCCCCCTAGAAATTGTTTGTTCAAGATGTACATCATAGGGTTATAGTCAGAAATTACTATGGTTTTGCATAATAAGATGTAGTGTCAAAATATTTGGACAACTTGAACAACTGCCAAGGCCAATTTCTCCACATGTGTGTATTTGATCTCAGTCGGATGCAGATTTCAACTAAGATAGTAAATCACATGTTAATTATTGAACTCGTCTTCCTGAACTAAAACCATCCCAATGGTGCAATGAGAGGCGGCGAGGTACAAAAAATAGTCCCAGTTGTAATTGGGAGGATGCAATAACGGTGCATGGGTCAACACATGTTTAAGTGCATCAAAAGATCGATTAGCGATCTCATCCCAAAAGAATGGAATGTTCTACTTTAACAACCTAGAAAAACCTTTTGTTAACTCGACGTAGTTAGGAATGAACCGACATAAAAAGTTTGCTTTCCCCTGCAAACTTTGGAGTTGGCGCAAAGTCGAAGGAGGAGGCAGATTAAGAATAGCTTTGACCTTCGACGGATCAACACGAATGCCTTCTTTTGAAACAATAAATCCCAGTAAGCAACCCGATTCTACACAAAAAACACATTTGTGTGTATTCAGCCGAATTCGATAATGCCTACATCTGATAAAGACTGCTCGTAAATGAGTGAGATGGTCGGCCCTACGCGATGAATGAGCAGGTAAATCATCAAGATAAGGCTAAACAATGTGCTTAATGTCATGAAATGCATAAGACATATCCCTTTGAAAATTTTCCCCATCGTTCTTTAATCCAAAAGGTAGTTTGCAATAAGAAAATGTCCCCCAGGGACAAATGAAAGCTATTTTTGGCTGATCAGCAGGGAGTATTTTTATTTGATTGTAACCAGAAAAACCATCCATAAAGTAAAACATTTCACTGCTGGCACAATCATCAATAATTTGATCAATATAGGGGGTTGGATAATTGTCTTTAGGACAAGCTCGATTCATATCCCTATAATCGATAAATACTCTTATCATTCCTTGTTTTTTGTTAACAGGAACAATATTCGATACCCAATCGGTCAAAGGAATTGGATAAATGAAACCTGCATGAAATAATTTCTTAGCTTCGGCTTTGATAGCAGCAGCTTTTCTTGGATGTATTTGACATAAATGTTGATGGACAGGTTTGGCATCCGGGTAAGTCTTGATTTCATGTACGATAATTGATAGATCGATTCCTGGCATTTCTTTATATGACCAGGCAAACACGTCATGGAATTCTTGAAATAGGGATTTATAAGTTTGAATTTCATCTTCCGTACAGCAAGCACCTATATGAATGTTTTCAATTATTCCTGGCTTCTCTGAAATGTCAATTGGAATCGTTCGAGAGATATTTTAAAAATTTAACTCAAAATCAGGATTTCGCAATGGATTATGCGGTTCTTTGACATATTCAACAGTAAAAATAGAAGCAAAATCATCTTCAAAATGATGTAGCTCAGGTAAAACGAAGATTGGTGATGTAGATCTTCCCATGGTAAATCGTCAACAGACAAAAGTTCACAAATTTTCTCATCAGTATGAACAAGATCAGGAAATTTCGTTGTGGCTGAGCTAGATATAGAAAGTGATTCCTCATGGATCCCATTCATTGGATCAGTTTCAGTTGAATAAGGGTCGGAAAGTGACTGTACAGCCTGAAATGCAATTTCAAATGGACTCAAAGGCATCATGCCATCAAATGAATCTAACTCAGAGTCGAAAGGTACGATCCAAGGATCATCAAACATAATAGTATTTGATGAAATCATATGAATAGTTGCGATAGAAGGTGATACGTTAGGAGGAGGAAAGGAAAATGTTCCTAGTAAACTAGAATTTTTAATCAAACCTACTCCAACATCCTTGTAAGGGATAGCCGTTTTACCGACGTGCTGGATTGTTTCTGTAGAGACTGGATCGGAAGAAAAATAAGTTAACTGATCTATTATAATGATCTTTCCTTGATGTGGAAATTTTATAAGCCGAATGACCGAAGAAACAACAACAGTCATAGCATAAGACCAACTACGACCCAGGAGAAGGTTGTAATCTAGAGGGGCATCAACCACTTCCACAACTAGATTTACGGTTTTACCTTCAACCCCTATGGGTAAATCCTACAAAATACCAAAAGGATGGAAACCTCGGCCATCAAAAGCCTTTAGAATTGTCGGAGACTGATTGAGTGTAGGAGAACCAAGTGATTTCCGACACTGGATCGACATAATACACTTTGAAGCTCCCTCATCAATCACAGTCTGAAAGATCGGTTTGTTTTTTACTAATACTGGAATTTGGAAACCCATTTGGTGAGGTAGGCGAGGTGTAATATTCTCTAAATTGAAGATTATTAAGTTTGAGTCCTTAATATCGACAGCTCCTATGGTAGACAAAAGTAATTTACGTTGTGCTGGGCATGATTGCAGCACTTCCAAAGCAGACATTGCTGAAGGGGAAATAGATAAGTCCTCAACAATGTTGTAATTCTGAGCAGCTCTCACATGTGGATTGAAAGCTGCTTTACGAAGAACACCTTTAGTAGGCGGTTTGATTACTAAGTCTGGATTGGGTTTCTCAATCTTTAGCGGACTAGAAACAGGAGGAGGTGTAGTTGAGATGTTTTCACTAGAAGATTTTTCTTCTTTACCATCAACAGGATTCTTACTACCATAATCTTGCGATTGCGTCACAATCCTGACATGAGATATCATCAGAATAGGTTCTTCTGAGGTATTCGAGGTAGAACCAACCATCTTACTATCTTGAGTGGGAAAAGGATCCTTCAAGACAGCAGGTTGTTATGAACCTTTAACGAATTTCGAAACCTCTGCTCGATGTGGGCATTATTTAGTAAAATGATCCTCGTCGCAAATGTAACAAAGATAGAGAGGCTTGCATTTTTCGTCATTAGATTCATTTTTATCAGTTTTATCTTTTGAATTCTTTTTGTTTTTATTCTTCCCTTTCTTTTTATCGCTGGATTTAGATTTGGACGTAGATGTCTCTACGACATGAATATCGGCAGAAATTTCAGGGGAAGACTCTCCTTTCGGGGAATCAGGTAAAGCTATAATAGGATAAGAATTCTTTGAAGATTTATTCTTGCTTTTAGTATTAACTATACCAATAATACCATCAATGGCATGAGACCCTGAAGGAGTTGTAGTTATTTGACCTTGTTTTGGAAGATCAGGGATTTTTTCATGTAAAGTACCTGATTGTGTATAGACGAGGTCAAGGTACTGAGCTTGGGCAATGACTTGCTCCTCAGTAACAACTTCAGCCTTAGCTACATCTTTAGTGATTTTGGGTAACAATGATTTAACAAACCATTCCACCAAAATTTGATCCGGAATGTAAACTTTCACCAAACGCCTTCTACGTCGCTATTCATGAATATGATCATAAATATATGTGGACGTGGATTGCTTTAGTGAAGTCAATAGTTCCGTACCATTGTCATATCTGACAGGCAACTGAAAATGAGTCAAGAAGGCAGTTTCTAATTGACTGAAATTATTAAAAGAGCCTCGTGGTAACTCAATGTACCATTTGGCGGCAAGACCAATAAGTGTTCTTTGGAAAAGACATAAGCGAATTGAATCAACAATTATTGAATTAGACGCACACCAGAGGTGATAAGTCATAACGTGATTTGATGGATCCTCTCCTAACTTACCCTCGAATTTCGGTATATCACTGGGCAACTTATGCGGAATTGGCAGCCGGTACGGATAATATAAAATTGGATCATTCGTAAGGCGTGTCAAATCAGGTAAATCCAAAGTTGCAATAAATGGTAACTGACGGTTAGGCCGCGAAAACCTTGAGTAGCCAAAGCAGTTCCGGGATGAGGATACTCAGGATAACTGGGAATCGGATTTGCATTGGGAAATGTGTAACCTCTCGGGAAATCAAGATTAACCAGACCAAACTGGGGTTGTTGAGGCTGTTGATAAGTATAGCCAGGGTAAGGTTGATACTGATAAGTTGGGTTTTGTGAAACGGGACCGAATTGAGACTGTCCCTAGTACGGTTGATACGTGAATTGCGGTTGACTTGTGACAAACGTACTTGTACCAGCTTGTCCCACAGGTATCTGGACCGAAGTCTAAACTGTAGGTCCTGAATGGGGTACAAGGACTTGAGGGATTTGCACAGATGCAGGGATAGTAGAAACCGGAGTTATAGATACTCCAGAGATAGGTGTTATAGGTTGAACAGATGTTGCAGCAGTTGTAGCAGTTTGAGGTGGAGTCTGAGGTGTACTAGACCCAGACTGCTGAACAGAACCAGGTGTAGGGGTTTTAATAGTAGACTGAACAGGTTGTTGGGTTGGACCAGAAACCAAAGGTTGTCCAGGTTGAGAAGACAACTGCACATTAGGTTGCATAGGCTGTTGAATTTGGGATGGATCCCACACCATGTTTATTACGAGGTATTTTCCTGTAGAAGGTTGAACGTAAGGACCATAGCCTGGTTGAACATAGGGTTGATAAGTAAGTGGTAAATTTATGGCTCCTTGTAAAAATGATTGACTAGAAGGCGGTTGGAAACCTTGAATTGGGTGCTGACCTTGAGGTTGATAACCCTGAGGCGCGTACTGAAACTAGGGTTGATAAGGACCTTGAGGAACATATTGAGTTTGGGGTTGACCTTGGGGTATGTACTATCCTGAAGGTTGATAACCTTGAGGTATGTACTGTCCTTGAGGTTGTTCTCCAAAATAATATTGTCCCACAATTTTTCCTGGGAAAAATTTACCTTGAGGTTGCCCCCCAGGTGGTAACTGATTGCCTAAAAGTTTCCCCCTAGGTGGTAATTGACTACCCTGAGGTTGTCCCCCAGGCAGTAACTGACTTCCCTGAAATTGTCCTCCAGGCAGTAACTGACTACCTTGAGGTTGTGGATTCGGAATATTACCAGAAATCATAAAGATTTTCTCTGCGTTCGACGTTTCAGTTTTAATTCCATTAAGACCAGATGATAATACTTGTTCAATCAGTCGAGGAGTTTCTCCAGAGAAAGTACCAGAGAGAGTCTAATATCCCGAAGGAACAGAAGGACCACCATGCAAAAATGCTTCTGGTGTCTAGGAAAACATAGATGACTCTCCTGCCATAATGGATGAAGGATAGTAACCTCTAGGCATAGGATGAAATGGAATTCGAGGTGGAGAAAAAGAAAGACCGGGGTTTTCTAAAAAATTTGTCAAAGATAGATACCAAGCGTCAATTCAAATAGGGCAGTAGAAAATGGATTCACGCTCCCTAAGAGTTAAAGACTGAGGGAATTCGAGAAGAGATATCTCTTCGTCTGGACTAGCAAGTTCTTCAATAGAAATGAGGCCAGATGGAAGATCTTCAGTGACAATATTTCTTACCCTAGGTGAACCAGGATCGCTAGAAGTTGGTGTAATAAATCCTGAGGATGTTTCCAAAACATAATGTTTAGTTTCAGGCTCAGAAATTTCAGGTTCGTCAACTAGTTCACTGGAAGGAGAAATACTACCAGTAACTTTCGAAATTGAAATCGGTTCTTGAATATGTTTTTTTGTGGGTATTTGATGATCAAGATGAACAACTATAGATGAACTTCCAATTTCTGTTGATCTAATTCTACCACTACTAGATGATACTAGAGCATGTAGCCCTTCAAGTTGGCTTGGTGTATATTCAGGGGGCTTCCCCTGAAGTCTCTGATATTGTCTCAGTAATTCTGCCACGATTAAGTATTAACCAATCACACGCAAACAAAGAAAATCTCAATAAAAACACCTAAAGTCTCTAAAGAAACAAATAGCTAAATCACACACCTAAAAATCTAAGAGTTAAAACCACACACAAACAGTAAATTCCCGTACTAAAAACACCAGTTGGTGATGAAATCCAACTTAGTAGAAATTTAATACAGAAAAGGCGGTTGGAACAGTTACCCCGACAACCTACTTAATGAAACAAACTGGCACAAGTTTCTTCACAAAACCATCTCGTGTGAAGAGAACCCCCCAGAGAGTCCAAGTGATTCTATTTGATGTCTACTCTAGGTACAGTGAGATCTTTCCTTCACCGTCACCTTAGGAAATAATCTTAAGCTTATGGACACTAAGGTTACCAACTATAACAAATACAACTGGGGGAACAGTCTACGATCCGATTCCACGCACAAGGGTAGAGTAACAAAGCTCAATCCCCTTGAAGGCTCCTCAACATGGTTAATCTGAGGTTTACCAACAAGTGACCCCAAGCTCCGTGACAATGGTTAATCCGAGGTTTACCGTTTGTAATGCGCGCAGATCTTCTATCTTTCCTAATGAAACAGAATTGATTGTATCAAAGGTTCGATTATGATCTCGTGATTAACTCCTTTAAGAGAAGCTTCCAAGATTGTACCAATTACAATTGGATTTATTTCCTATCTGGAAGATTTATCTACTTTTTTGTTTTTACTATCTTGGAGAGTTAATTACTCCCTACTAAAAGATACTAGCCTAAGCTATATTGGTGGTAAGAGCCCTAGAAATAAAAGGATTACTAGATGAATTTTAATTAAGCGTTAATTTTATGGGTTGTTCTTTAAGTCAATAGGTAAGGAAATGAAACTTTGATGGTGTGAAGACTCGACTTCCAAAAACACTAAAAATTCACCTAAAAATGATAATCAATTCGTTTTCTTTCAATGAAATTCTAGCTAAAGAAAGAGTTCGAGAATGCGATTCTTTTTAAGAGACAATTATTTCTTTGAACATAAAGAATCACTGAAATAAAATAATTTTATCTTTTCAACAAGAACGCAAAACGAGACAAATTATCAATGCTCACACTAAAATCCTTTCACTTTCAAGACTTGAAACTGCAAAAACAACTTTCCTTCAAAAGAGATCTACAAATTTTAAAAGCACTCAAAACTACAAAAACTAATCTTGAGATCTACAAACTTTGAAAATCTAATTGAATAAAAGCTTTAATATTTTTTAAGAATGTTTTACTTAGTTGTTCAGTAAACTAAGGATTTATTTGTCCAGAATAACAAACAAATCAAAAAACATCCAGATATGTTTCCTTTTATAAAAATGAAATTCAAAACCTATAACAAAGTTTTTTCGAAGGTTTGCAAAGAAACAACTAGATCTGTTTCTCAATAAAGGATGGATTTCACAACTAGGTCAGACTTAGCAAGAAGGCAAAAAGACCAATGTAATATGAGGTATTTCAAACTTCCAATGCTTTGAGTCACTACATATACCAAACGAAAAGAAATCCAATTTGCAAAACTTCTAGAAAATCGTCAAAAACATAAATATTGTTGGAACTCATTCACAAAGGCTTTTGAAAAAAAACAATGCCAATCTGGGCAGATACTAAAAAACTCTAAATCAAATTAAAGATAAACTGGAAAAATAAATCTGGAGTTTTTCCAAAATTTTAACAGGGTCCGCAAGCTCCCAGAAGTAATAGGTGCGGTCCCGCACTGGTTACATAAGGAAAGTGCGCAATTGCCCGCACTGTGCAAAAGAACAAAGTGCGGTCCCTAGAAAAATTCAAGAAAAACATAAAAGATTTCAAAATTTTCAAAAACAGAGAAAACCTAAGCTACCCAGGTAGATATTCATCAATCAAAAACCAGGAAAAAAATTTTCCTCAAATCAAAATAAAGGAGAACCAAAAACAACAAGAATCTTCCCCAGCGGAGTCGCCAATTTGTTGGGTATATTAATCAATATTGTGGATACGATCATTCTCCCTAGTACCAAAAGGTAATCTAGCAACAAACAGCCAAATAAACCTATCTTTCTCTAAACATATGTGATTTACAAAAGAATATTGTAAAGGTGTTAAGGACTTACCATAGATCCAATGCTTGTTCGAAGTAGTTATCCCTCGGTCACTTGAAGGAGTTATCTTTATAAAGCTGCAGTCACAAACAAGCAAACATTAAATAGAACCTGTATAGTAAATATTATAAATCATGCCTATCATGGTGATCAAGGAATCCATGAAATAAACAGTTAATTAATAGCTTATTGAGAAAAATGAATTCATTTGTATTAACTTTGAAAGAAGGAAAACCTTACAACCTTAGCCTTGATGTTGAACAGGAGTTCCTGGGGTCCAAAGCAAGAATATCCTCTACTCTAACAAGCCTTGCGCTCTTCTAACCAATACAGATAGAGGTATGTGATCTCTCCTCACAAAAATCTCAGTTAAATGAGTCTGAATCCCAACAACACTTAACCTCAAATAATTCTAAAGCTTAAACTCCCCTTTGAGGCTACCCAATGCCTCTTTTTATAGTGGAAAAGAGGAGGTTTCAGTTCCAACTATGAAGGGATAGAATCCTCCTTCAAAGGGATAAGCTCCTCACATCAAGGGGTTATCTCCTTAAGGTAAGGGATACATGAGCCTCAAAAGAGTGGTTCTGCCACTGCAAGATTCTTTCTAGAGGCTTCTAGAATTTACTGAAAGTGAGATTTTTGAGTTTACTTGCACCTTTTTAATATTTTACACGGTTTCACACCCATAACATAGAGAAATTGTGTTCAGGTACGTAGGATTCATGAACATTAGGTGCGGGACCGCAGGAAAGATAAAGAGAAAGTGCAATACCAGAGTTAAGGAAATTTTTAAGAACTTTTCTCTTATTTTCAAGGCTTGACATGAAGAACTGATTTTTTAGACTTGAAAAGGAGGAAGTATGAGTGATAGTGAGCTCATACACATAGCAAAATTTCAGGATGACAATTTTCAGTGCAACAAGGGGTTTGTTGGCAAACCTTCACCTCCGAACCTGGGTCAAGACCCCTCAAGCCAACAAATGGTTCCGTTTTCGGGACCAGGAGCATTTTGAGGGAGAGATTTGGTAATGCCAAGGCTGTATTAGAAGCCTGAAAAGAAATAAATCGATGAGTGGTTTGAAAATAAAGTTCAGGAATTCGTTGTAAAATAAAATCGTAGTGCAAACTTAAATGTGAAGGAGTGGAAAAATAAGTATATTTTCTTGGAAACCTACGAGATTTTATTCGTAACTTTTGCAATCAAGCTACAGGAGTGGCTCGCAAGATTGGTTGATTTTCAGAAGTGTTGGAAAGATGAATGAGTCACGCAGTAGACTCCAGAACTGATCCGACAGTTGGAAAATACTGATAATACCACTACTCGCACAGTAGATCATTGGGTGGACAGTGTGATAGGAGGATTTGTGACTGAATTTTCAATCGATCAATTTGTGTTGTACTCAGAAGCAGAGTGGAGGTTCTTCAAGGATTTCCAGGGTAAGGTCCTAAAAGCTTTACCGTTACTGATTAAGATCTTATTGTGCGAGAAAAGTATCCCGTGTAGCTATACCGAGTGAATGAGCTCCGATAAAAGTGAGGGTACAATGTGCAGTGGTAAGTACTATAGAACTAATCAAGAGGGAGATCGATCTGTCTACAGTACAGTGACCAATTTTTCTAGACATAGCCCCCCATCAATACCATCTTTGAATCCTTGTAAGGGCAAGAACTCACCTTCACCACCACCGAAAGATGATATGGCTTCACATATGAAGTTACCACCTTCAAGGGTGTGGGGGACGAAGATATGGATCGATTTCGGTTTGTCGCAGGGTCTGTATGGACTGCACAGAATGTAGCGAGTGATGTTATGAAAAGAGTGCATCTATCTCTTGCTTTTGAAGGAAAGGCCCTGGACTAGTACACGGGATACCTCGACTAGCATGCAAACGCGAGCATTGAGGAAATTAAGAACGCCTTGAAGCAACAGTTCAAGAAGCCTAAGGCCTACTCCTAGATAGTGAACGACCTGAAAGATTTCAAACAAAGTCCATCTAAGTATGTATGGGAAGCTGATCAACAATTGAAAAAAGTAATCAGAGAAGGAGGATTCCAGTATGATGACAGGCAGCATGCAGAGTGGTTCATTTCTATGTTGTTGCCCCACCTACGCATACCAATGGGCCACCAAGACATTGAGTCATAGGAGAAGGCCTTGGAGATAGCAATGAAGTTGGAGGCTATGCCACAAGATGAAACCCAGTTGGGTGTACAATAGATACAAGGCCAGCTGGAAGCCATGCACATGGAGATCCAGAATCTACGAAAGGAACGAGGACCGGAGGGCAAGTGCTGCATACAATGCAAGGTGAATGGCCACACCAAGGATAACTATCCATTATTAGCAGACTACATGTAGGTTGGAAGACCTAGCCTGTTGTGCCCTAGGGAAGCTGCGAAGCCAAGTAGGTCGGCACTATGGTGTGATGACTGTCGCATTGCGGGGTTGCAAGACACCAACCACTGCCCTCCCCTTACTGCTTGTATTCCGGAGGTTAAGTAGCAATGGTGCAGGTTTTGTAGGTCTGTAGTGCATGATGAGCAGAACTGTCGAACTTATGATCTGCTGATAGACCAAGGTAACATCTATAGGGTACAGAAAAATCCTTCGTCACCAAGGACTTCCTCCGGTATCTGGGGCTCCCCTGTTAGGGGTAGCGGAGGGGGCCGAGGCAGAAGTGCAAGTAGGGGAAGAGGCCAACTAATCTATTATAACTGTGGGGAGATAGGTCACTTTGCAAGGGACTGCCTGAACCCTACAAGGCAATCCTATAGGTATTGCAGGCAGCTAGATCATGTGATCGAGGACTACCTGATTTTGATGGCTAAGGTGCAGGATAAATATTAGACACCTACGCAGAACATGAAAAGGGTTACGACAGAGCCTCGGAACAAGGGACTAGGTATTAATATCATAACCCGTAGCGGCCTAGCCATCGGGGGGATGGAAGAAAAAGCTGTGGCTGAGCCTCTAATTAGGAAAGTAGTCATCAAATCAGAGGGTATGGACCTACAAAAGGAAAGGGAAACCTTTATCTCAGCTCAGCAGGACTTCACAAAAGCATCTACTTCGCAGGTCCCTGTGGTCAGCAAAGAAGGAGAGGGGGTCCGACCATTTTTACAAGCATGCATGAAACTGTTGCGTAACCAACAGGCCGTTGAGAACCTCCAGGCACTGTTGAACAGCTGCGCAGAGAAAACCAACCCACCCCTGGAAGTTAAGAATGTAAACACATTGTGCAAGTACAAGAAACGCACTGGTGGGGAAATGTGGCTCACAGCACAAATCAGGGATTACGAAATGGAAAAAGTTATTTTGGATCTAGGGTCAGACGTGAACGTACTGCCCAAGGAAACTTGGCAGCGCATGGGAGAACCCAAGTTGGAATGGTCCACTATCCAGCTGCACATGGATAATCAGCAAAAGATCATACCGTTAAGAAGGTTATCACAGATTGTAGTGGATATTGCAGGAGTTAAGGTCCGGGCTGACTTCGAGGTTATTCAGATTATTGAAGATGCAAACCCTTACCCTGCACTCCTAGGATTAGATTGGGCCATCGACATGGGTGGTATTATCAACTTGAAGAAGAGAAGCATGGTATTTGAGAATGGAGGGATACGAGTGATAGTCCCTTTAGACCCTACAGAAGGAGAAAGGTATACAGAGACGGTGTGTATCGACGAGGAGGTAGATCACATCTACAAGTTAACTACACAGGATGAATATTGGATCAACCCTACGGATGATAGTATGCTCTGCTGTGAAAAGGATAACAACTATTTTTCTGACTCTGACAGAGAACTGGAAAATTAGAAAAACTGGTTGCACGACGTATCCACACTGCGATGTCTCATAATTTCAAGGAATTTCTGATATATATCCTCAGAGGTCAGAGATCTGCCCTACTTTGATGGTTCTTATAGCATAAAGGAATTTTTGCAAGCATTTGAAGCTGAAGTTCCAAAGTAATGAAGGTTATGGGCCCTCAATCTCGCCCTACGCGTAGCACCTGCGAAGTGTTGGGATGAGTGTAAGGCAACCTTCTAGGAATGGGGGGCATGTCAGGATATGTTACTCCTGCGCTTCAACCCTCTGGTTCACTTACGAAAGGAACAACCCAGACTAGTAATCTGAAGCTGCGCAGACTTGTACAAGATAAATACCGCTAGCGGGAAAGGGTGCGTGAATGATAGGTGCATCTCCTACAGAAAATCTCTCAAGATGGTGGACATTATGGAAGCTGCGGGTCTGGAAGCACCTACAGCTATGAAACAATTGCGCTTGCGTTTCCACTTCACAGGCTACTACAGAAAAACCAAGCAGGAGTACGCATAGATCACAATGCCTCTGAAAGAGCTACTTCGCAAGAACATTTCAGTTCGCAGGGACGTTGAATGTCAAGGGAGCTTCAAACTACTAAAGAAAACAATAGGCCCACTCAGAATCCAAATGGAACGTTGGCTGGACCACCGTGCGCACAGGAGGCCCACTGAACACACATAAGCGCACTAGGAGCACAGGTGTGCGTTGAACGCACCAGAGCTACAAAAACTAGCCATTGGGACAGTCAAATCGAGTAAAATGAAAAATCTATTGTTTAATGGAGCAGGCGGCTGGCATTTAATGAGGTGATTGCGGGAGATTTTTTACCATTTACATGATGGTAAGTTCCAAGTGCAGCTTGCCCAACCACTCACCACTCGCGTTAGCTATAAAACAGGTCGAATAGACCAGACAAGGGTTTCGTATCAGTTGTATAGCTTGTACTTGGCATATCTTACCATGACGATTTGGTGTTGCAAGACACTCTGTGTTTACAGTGTCTCCTTCATGTCCAAGCAACCTACCCCCTCATTCGTAGTTTGTTTTTTGTGCCAGGATGACGGCTACAAACCCTACTAAGCCTTTTGAACCAATGACTTCGGTAGAACAGGGGATTGAGGAAGTGGTGGAAATCGAGTCTGAGGTGGAAGAGATTCTCTCCACGCCAAGCCCAACCATGAGGAAAGGAAAAGAAAAGGCATAAAGCTCTGGAAAGCCCCCGAAGCCCACGAAATGGGCTGCAAGAAAGCCACAAACTTTCCCACGAACCGCAAAATCCCCGCAGGCAGCTCGGGAGGAAGCACAACCCGTCGAGCCAATTCACTGGTTACCTCCCTTTGTTTGAACACGCAAGACATCAACGCACACGCCGAAGAATATTGATGGCCTGGTCACTTACCTGCATATGCCACTGACCCCAGGCAAGGTCCCCATCATTGGTGAAGCTTTTGTTAAGCTTCATGAGGTCAATTTTGACAATCACGACCTAGTCAAGTTTGAAGCATTCCCTAAACTAGCACCTACGTTATACCTCAACTTGATTCATGACGAAAATGGATTTATAGTCATCCCCCAGCACTGGGTGCGTGGATTGGCCGAGTCCGGGCTCCTGAACTTACTCAAGATGCCCCATTTTGGTCATTACAATATTACGGACCGAATCGCACGACAGCTGCTCGCCCTAATTCACGAAGGCTGCCTGTGGATCCAGGACAGGACTCCTATTGATGCTGCACTGATTCATAGGATTACTGGTCTCCCAATGAATGGACCAAGCCCTCTAGAGCGAGTGGGTAAGAAATACGAAGCCGAGACTGCTAAATTTGTGCACCAAAAATACAAGATGGAGCGGAATACCCGAGCCTTTATCATCAAATCCATCAATGATCCCGCTACACAGTTGGGCACGATGTTGCTGGCATGCAAGTTGATGTGAAAGTTCCAAGTCGCCACCATCCCCGCCTATGTGATCTAGCTAGCAGGCCAATGTGGGAAGGGGGCTTGTTTCAATTGGGCTCAATACTTATGTGACAAATTTTTGGCAAAATGTCTAAGACTCCCAGGACTTAGGGCGCACCTTTTGTTACTATTGGTTATTGTTCCTCATAGCGTTGGTCGCCTGGGAAGCTCCTGCAGAGTCTGTCCTCGCTGAGCTGACCCCGGATATGTGTGAAGGAGCCTGTTATGCACACTTATGGGACTCCAAAGATGCACAGTGCATAGAGGACAATCAAGTCTTCTAGGTCCTCTTCCAGAGTAGCATGGCGGCTTCCATCAACCCTCGACCACACTTATCACCCACAGTCTATGATAGGTACAAGCACATCATGACCTTTTAGGTGACCATGCACAACATACAGATTCGAATACGAAAGGAGAAATCTTGGACTTTGCTCCCCTATATGGTCACAGACAAAGAAATTGACAATGTTATTGCACTCTGGCCCTCGCAGTGGAAGATTGGCTTCAAGACCGGGGCGCAGTGCCCTAAATATGCCAAAAAAACACAATTAATTCCCCCTGTCACTATTAAGGATATTGGAGGCTCCAACAAAAGTACCGGGAAGGACACAAAACTGGTTGCAAAGAAAGATGTGCAATAGAAGTGGACTGATGAGAAGGACACCGAAGTAGCAACACAGAAATATTTGCATCCCGACTTAGGGAAAGAAGGAGGGGATGCAGGAGGAACTGCATTCCCTCGCGGGACGAAGTGCACAAGCGAGCCTACCAAAGGACCCCGAAAGAAGCAGTGCACTCAGTGGATAGAACACGATGAAACTATCACCTTGACCGACGGTGACCTTGAACAGATTGTTGATGCAGTCTCTCTAGCCACGCAGGATCGATGAGAAGCCCTCAAAGGACAACAGAAGGCTGCACTCACCACATTATAGGCCTAGCTCCATGAGCTGCAACCAAATACAAACACACTGCACACCAGTTTGACTTTGGTACGGACACCGCAAACCACCAGTAGTGCTATGCTCACAACGACAGGAAGTCGCCTCTGCCCTTTGCCTGGCACTGCCCTTATGATCAGTTCGCTTGACTTGAGCACGCAGGTCCATAATTGCCGGGAGATATAGCTAGACTTAGCCAAACTACCCCAAGATGATTTAAAGGGACTCCACACGGGTATATTTCATGAGATTTAACACCAGAACCTGCAAATTCACCAACATCTAGGCTTGGCTTAACAGATGATCATCGAAAGCAATGTCGTAATTTTCCTTGCCACCACGCAGCAGAAGGAGCTTGAAAGCTTCATTCACCAGCTCTGTGCAGAATTTCCAGTAAAGCTTCTGGCTACCGCTACGCCCTAGGAAAAAGTTGAGGGGTTGGTCGCCGCATTGAAGGCATCTCGAACAGAGGTTTCGGAGGTTAAGTCATGGATTACCGATCTGCAAGCTAAATTGTAGCCTGAAACACCTCTGGAGGTGCGGGCGCAGCGATCTGCGCTGGTCACCGCAGCTACGAACTTCATCACGTGGAAAATCGCGCAGGGTGCTCAACTACTGGAAACTTCCATGCAGCTATGGACCAAGGTCGAACGCGATCCGCTCCTGCGTGAAATAACCCAGGCCCTGCGGCAGAAAGAGGAGATGTTTGAAAAATTTGAAGCCACCCTGCCCACGTTGGTTCCTGCTCAACGCTTGGCATGACTATGAACTAGCCAAGACCTCCAAGCTGAGATAGAAGAGCTTCGACAAAAGAAGAAGGCCCTCAACGAATTCCTAAATCCTTGGGCTGCTGATGCCCTTAAACTATCGCAGGATGCTGATGTAGCCATGAAGCAACTCAACCAGACTCTAGAAAGTGTCACCGTTGCGACGGAAGGCCTGATTTCACAGAAATTGGTCGACATCGCCCAGAATGTTGCTGCCCAAAGCGAAGTCGTGCTACCCCCAATGGCTAAAGTGATCAAACTGTTGTAGGTGCAGGTGGAGACCCCACCATCTCAGTGACTCAAGACGAGTCACAAGATTGTGTTGGGGGACTGTTGGAACAGGGTCTCCTACGAAGCTGCGAATCTGGTCTATTTTGTATATTTTTTATTATATTTAGTCTAACGCAGGGGTTTTGTGGTGGGTCAAAGCCCCTAATGCATTGTAAGCGGGTCAAGGGTAGACCAAGAGTCCACAAACCACGGTTGGTTTGCGGACCATTAGATGTGTATGCTAAAGTAGGGTAAATAGTTGAACATTTTTGAGTAGATAGATAGAAGATGAATAGAGATTGAGGAAAAGTACATTTTGCTACATCTTGGGTTGGGTTATTTGGGTTAGGAATCCTACTGGCTGTGTGCGCGGAGATCCTCTGTCCTGCTATGTGTGGACCCTATTGGCTTTGTGTGCAAGTGGTATTGATAAGTAATATATGTGAAGTATTTCTGAAACATATGATGTTGTCTGGATCTATTCTATTATGATTGATGCGAACTAAGATTGTCTGATTAAGCTGCGAACTCATCTGTTTTATCTCTGTGGTATGAAAGTATCTAAACTTAGTATATTACTATGATGTAACTATTGTTGCACTTACTGATTGCATCTATGTTAATGAACGCTAACTATCTGTCTTGAAAATATTGGCTGCGATTATGTTGTTTTATGGTTGCAATTGATGATACGCATGTGGATGCGAACTTGCTAGAGCAGATTTGATAAGAACTATAGTCTAGTTACGTTCTAGAACCTTCGAATCACCCTTGTGTGTAGATCTGATAATTGTGGGCTTGTGTTATTACCTACTCTCTCTCAGGGTGAAACCTGGTTCCAGCACCCTCCGATACTGCTTCAAGTGAGACTTTGACCTGCGTAAGTGGGTCACTTCCAAAAGGGCCAGTAGTATAGGGGTTTGTTGGCAAACCTTCACCTCCGAACCTGGGTCAGGACCCCTCGAGCCAACACTAGTCGACTCACACCTGGAAATAAAATAAAAATTCTTGGTTTAGCTACTGAAAAATTAGAGAATGAAATTGAACTATTGGATCATATTATTTCCAAGATCGTAAACAGTTCTTGGAAGGTCTTCCTCCTCCAAAAAAGGAGGAAATTGTTATACCATTGGACTTGCAGATAGAGGAAGAATATGGTTATGAGCTTGATATTGTAGAGTTGGAATCAAGGTTCGGCCTTGGTGAAAAAAATGAAAAGGATATCAAGATCAATTTGTCATTGAGAGCTTAAAAGGGATATCAATAAATTGTGTCTTCTATGATCCCATAGTTGATTACATGGAAGAGTTCTACAGTCCAAAATTTCAATTATTTTTTCACTATTAAAAACAGATACATCTTCCCTTACCTTTATCATTTTAGAATACAGTTTTCTTTTGGTTCAAGTGCAGTCAAGGGGTTCAAGTATTAGATCAGCTCATTGACTGGCTTTATTGGAGGTTTCAAGTTGGTTGAATCAAATATGAAGATTGCAGATGTTAGGGTTGGTAGGAGCATGTGTGAATAAGATCACATAGACTAAGCATATTTTTAGTATGTATATTTTTTTTTTTCAGAAGTAATCATCAAGTTTGAGCCCGAGGAGAAGGCCATAAGAGCTTGGCAAAATCTTCATCAATTTCAGAGCAAACTCTAAAATCCGCCTTTTGCATAACCCTTGACCCTTCTGACTGTTGGAGGATCTTCCTTGGGGCTAATGAGCTAAATACACATTTTTTCCCTCCTTAGTTCTCCATAAAACTGAATTTTAAAGGCACAAGAGCATCTTCAGAAATTTTGTAGCGTTTTTCAGCCTTCAAGCCTGGAGCACGCTACGAAACTACTTGATTATGGAGAAGTAAGGAGGGAAAATTTTTTTATTTAACTCATTAGCCCCAAGGAAGATCCTCCAATAGTCAGAAAGGTCAAAGGTTATGCAAAAGGTGGATTTTGGAGTTTGCTACAAAATTAGGGCTCGAAATATTTGTACATGATTGTTTTAGCAGTCAACTTCAAGTTTCATTTATGACCAAATTAAAAAGTATTTTGCAAATATGAAAGAATTTTTTCTTAAGAACAAGTCCATTTACAAAATTGTCTCTCATTTTTTGCAAAGCCATCAAGGTTTGGAAATTATACACTCGTCTTTGAAGCCTATTTTTCAAAATTTTCACTAACCAAATTTGTGAAAAAATTGTAAACATTCGACGTGGAGGGGGTCCAGCTCAGCATCCACATGGCATAATGACACATCAGCATTCAAGTACACTCATAAAATTAGTTGGTTGAAGTTTATAAGGGTTATTAAATGAATTTTTTGAACTATTAATTAAAGAAGAGTCCTTTTTGTATTCAAACTCTGTAAAACAAAGATATCCCTAGGAATTCTCCAAGTGATGAAATGATGTTTGAAATAGGTCTCTGAGGTGGGAATTCGAAGCTAGCAAGGTGGAAAATCATTTTTATGAGTCTTCACTCTATAAATGAGATATTTTTAGAGTTAGAATGGTTTGGAGAATGCTTTTGATACAGCTACTATTGTAATTTCTGATATCAGTAATAGACAGACATTGACTTTTCTTTCTTCACCTGAGATTCTTGATGTGTTTCAATGAGTTTATGTGTCTCTTTTATATCTTGATTCTAATATTATTGATTCTAAATTACTCAAAATTCATATCATATATGCTCTGAATTCCTTTTAGCATTGAGTTACTAATTATTCCCATGTGTTAGTGTTGTTCTATCATTGAAACAGAAAAAACCTCAGCTTCCATAAGTAGGAATGCTTGTTATTGATTTCCTTTTACTGACTTCATAAGCCCAATGGTAGTTGAATATTCCTCATTTTTCACCTGCAATCACATGCACTAAAAAAACTCACAGAGTTAGCCATCTATTTTAATACCTAATTGAGTAAATCCTTTGATAAGTTGAGAGAGCCCTCTCAAGTTGAAGAGGCTAATCCTCAGTCAAAAGTGGTCTGAAATAATTACTCCAAGTTGACCATTGAAATAGCCCAATAGGACTCAATTTGGTGATAACACTACCATTCAACCATTTGGATTCTTTTCTGTCACTATCCCATTCCATCCTCTTTTGTTCGTGCAATGCGACCCACGGTTGTGTCGCTTCGGAATTGTAAAGAATGAATTTATTGATTGCTTCAATTTTTGCATTCACTGATGAAATGAAACTGACATTATATATTACATAGAGATCAAAATATAAATTATATCTAAGTTCAACATGAATATTTACATTGTATAAATTTGAAAAATTATAAGTCGCTTACTCTTTATCATGCTCTTTTTCCCATTCATTTGGAGCAACTCCCCTTCTCTTTTTTCTTCATCCCTTTCATCATCCCAAATCACCACACCTGGCCTATTTTAGATCTTCTTGATGTACTCACTGGCATAATATAAAGACTCATACGATATGTACCCCTCTGCCATAGACCCCTCGGGTTTTTCCCTTTGTCGAACAAAACCTTTCAATTTCTTCATGTTCCTATCTAAGAAGAACATGCAATGACAAGAAACCACCCCAACTAATTCAACCTCATCTACTAGGTGGATTAGAAGATGAACCTACAAGTCCATGAAACTCTTCGGCAGTTCCTTCTCAAACATACAAACAATCTCAACTATCTCTTGATGCCACCATGGAATGCTAGTCACATGAATCTCCTTTGACGTGATCCAACGTAAAAATGTAGATAATTTAGATATGGCACATCCTATGTCTTGAGAGAATTCATGTTTCACACACCCAAGCACGAACAAAGGATAATGACACTGCAAAGTCATAAACTTGTGAAACAATATACAAAATTAGTTATTTTTTATGATCCCTGAATGGGATAAAATTTATTAATATAACAAATAACAAAATCATGCTTTTGACATTATACATACTCTTAGAAGATGCAAATGGTCATGCGATTTCCACCCCGAAAAATGGTCATCCACGGTGAAGCAGCGCCATAGTGAAGACCCGTGTGAAGATGGTACCCTCACACCCATTATAACTTCCTTTTCCAAAAAAAGATCATCATTTTTTAAAATCCATTGGACATCACTTCTTTGAAATACCATGAATTAGAGGGACTAGTTCCCGCCTCTGATCCTATACTTTTTAATCGTCTTGGCCAATGTTTCTTTTTAGTTTTTGAAGTAATAAGATCTTTCCTAACAACCAATGTGTCACTTTGTTTTGATGATATGTGCCTCCATAAAGAAAATGAAACATTTTTAAATATATGCATGGGATCTAATAAGTGGTTAATCTTAATATGCTCCCAATATGGGAGGTTATAAAAGATAGATTTCCTTTCATCCCAATGGGAAATTTCTCAACATAGGTGTCGAAGAATTTTGGATCATCGAACATAGGCTCCCCATTTGAATCAAAAATTTCTATGAACTCCTTCTCCTTCTCTCTCTCATATGCTCTAAGCCATTTAGCTGGTGTCATTATTGGAGGCCTTTGGGTTCTCTCTCGTTTACCATTGAAAGCGGATGTTGCTCTTCTGTAAGGGTGTTCTTCTGGGAGGAATAACCTGGAGCAATCATACACTGGATTTTGTTGGTCATTGGACCATATAGCTTTTAGAGAAGGTCCACAACATTTACATCCAAAATACCCTTTTGTTACAAGACCTATGAGATTATTGTATACAATTTATATGCATGGCATGTTAAAGAATATCGTGAAGATCAAAACAATTACAACGAATTAAATAACTAATATGAAAAAAAATATTTTTACGTATATAAACAAATCAATAAACATGTAATTTACCAAAGAAAACTCCTAATCCTGGATAATCATGAGTTGTGTAAGCACATATGCTAAACAACGTAAAACTCCTTTCTACTGTGATGGGTCTTGATACATTGTATATATTTATTCCATCCCATAATTCCTTCAATTCATCTACCAGTGGTTGTAAGTAGACATCCATATTCTCCACTTGTCTTCTACTAGGGACTAGAAGAGCCAACATAAGATGTTCATTCTTCACACACAACCATGGGGTGATATTATTATTGATCACTACTACAGGCCAAACAGAATAGTTGGTGTTCTGGAGGGAATATGGGTTGACGCCATCCATGGCTATGTTGAGTTGTATACTTCGTACTTCATCCTTGAATTTTTCGGGCCATTTATCATTTATATGCTTTATGGCTATTGAATCAGTTGGGATTTGTATAACTCCAAAATCACTTATGTGTGAGGCATGCCATCTTTGCAACATAGATAATTCTTTTCAACGAAAGAGACTTTGAATCCTTGGGATAATAGGCATGTGCCTCAATATCTTAAAAGGAGGACCACGTGATTTTCCCTTCTTTTTTTATTTATCATACCTATCATGCCAACATTTTGGACATATCTCTTTGTCTACATATTCTCCTTTATATAAAATACAATCATTTGAACATGCATGATATGATATGTACTCAACACCCAAAATTTTCAACAATTTAGTTGCCTCTTCGCAGCTACAGGGCAATACATTATCACTCAGAAGAACCTTATCTTTGAATAACCTATAGTTGGTGATCATCATTGAAAATATTAAATGTACATTAATGTCGATGTAATTATTAACGTTCATAAAATTGACCATTTGTAATGTTCATTGTGTGATTATAATTCTAAAATTTATATAAGGGAAGACTTTATTGTAACTTACCTCAAAATTTCTGAGAAACATGCATTTGACAAGCCAAAATTTTCTTTCAAGTTGTAAAGTAACATCGTTTTCCCCAACTAGGTAGACTTTGACTGACCGCCAGGTCCAAAGAGAGGGGTGGTGGAAGAAAACTTAAGGCTTTCGAAAAAGGTGTCAGTGATATGAACATCACCCCCTAGTTGATCATCGTTTTGGAATGCATCTAACAACATTGTCTCCGTGGTAGTCATATCCCTTAATTAATCATCCATACCAACCTCTATTTAATTGCCTCCATTACCAGCTTGTGAAGAACTACTATTTTTGTAGTCATTCCTAATTGGTGAATTTGGACGTAGCGGGAATTGAATCTGTGGTTGATTCAACCATTCTTGGTATCATTCCTCTCCGATTTTTTTCTCTTAATTTAGCCTTCTCTCGATTTTACATTGTCATGGGGTGTAACAGAAGACAGTAGGTAGGTCGTTGATCATGACTAGATCTTAATAATTTCAAAATTATATATTTGAACATGATTAGTACAAAATCTATGATATCAATTAGTAAGAACGTTGACAATACATGATTAATTTGTTTGACGTTGACATTAATAATTACATTAATATACCAAACAATTATTATTACCATCATTGTCCCGAGATTGTGGCTAGAAGATGTAAAATTGTTACAATTGGCAAGGTGAAGCGGTTTCCATTTTCATCTACCAAATGCGCCTTGCAGTATGCTGCTCTTGATAAGAGCTTCCGGCGTTTTGGAGCTGTTTGATTATTTTTTGCATATAAACTCAATTTTGAATCTGCATGAACCTACAAATTTGTATAAATTATAAATTTTATTAAGCTGATTGACATGGATAAAAAAATAAATTCAATTAGATAATGAAAATACAAATAAAATATGAAGTAAATATTACGTCTCGAGATGGATAGGGAGAACTCTGCTATGGACTTTGAGAAATATTATGGAAGGAGCTGGATTTTGAAGAATTGTCCATTCGATATAATTATGATATTTTCTCCCTGCATTTGAGAAAAATCAACAATAAATTTTAGCACACACACTTAAAAGTAATTTCGGTGCCTTAAAAATGGACTTATTGTTATTGGTGCTTATGTACAGATAACCACATCGGTGCTATTTTAGTTACTACGCACCAGTGTCATGTTATTAACAAACACACTGGTGCGATGTTATTATTTGACACACCGGTGACGAAAAGCCGCAAATAAAAAAACGCAACTTTATTTTTTTTTAAGTGAAAAAAAAACGATAAATTGAAAAATGGGCAACAAATTTTTTTCGAAAATCTAATTTCATTAAACAATTCTTTAAATACTAAACACTTTTCATTATTTCACTATTTTTACAAAAAATTTCAGCTAAAGATTTGCAGGAGACATACCTGGAGCAAGTGAGCACGAGAGCACTGTGGAGCAGTGAAATACTTTCGAATAGAAGTATTCAGTCAATCAGAATTCCAAACCTCTGGTGATTCAAACCCTGTAGCATAGAATTTCAGACGATATTCTGATTAAATTTTATTTTTATTTTTTACATTTTCTGCAGTATCTTTTACGTAGTAAGTAAAAAATTTCAATTTGTTGTTCATTTTTAGAAACAAAAAAACAAATAAATAAATAAAATAAAATCCATTTTTACCCTAAACCCTTCATTATTTTTGTTTATGCCCTTGTTTCTTCCTATTTTTGGGATTTCAAAATTAGGGATCTTCATTTTAGATATATAGGGTTTGCATTGCTATATCTATAGGCCTATGACATCCAACCCACGGGACGACTTGCATAGTCGGATCCAAATCCATGTCGGCCCTTGCGTGAATTTTTTAAAAACATAATTTTTAATCGGTGCACCCTACGTAACCTAGTGCACCGGTGTGGTGGATTATCCCAGCACATCGCAGACGTACTGTTTGATAAAAATTTAAAACATTTTTTTTTAATCCATGTGCCATATTTAAAATAGGGCACCAATGCACTATTTCATTATAGCGCACTGCTCACATACTATTTAGAATATATATATATATATATATATATATATATATATATATATATATTGTGTTAATCGGTGCACCATGAAACATATAACACATCGGGTCTCCTAGTTGACAAAAAGCACCGTATTGTGGTCACTTTTTTGCACAGGGCGTTTATAAGAATAGGCCGCACCGCCCCCTCCATGACACCATATGCTACAAAAACTAACACTAGATGACTTTTATTAATTTTTCTGTGTTAATCGGCACAGTCGTTAACATGTAATGCGTTGGTGCTCCTTGTTGACATAGAGCACCGTATGGTGTTTTATACTGTTTGGGCGATACGTTTATAAGACCACCACGCACCAACATCGGTGTGTACACCATGAAAAGCGCACAGGTTTCTTGATATTTTTTTTTTACCTGAAAAGTTGAAAATTTATTTATAAAATATATTAATGAATGATATGGTGCAGGTTTCATATTGATAAAGAAATGGTTGACAAGAGATCAAGTAACAAAAATAATGATAACACATCAATAAAATAAAAAAATGGAAGTTCTTTGTAAATTCTTTACAAAAAATATTATTTTTGAACTATATGTAAGTTTAACTAATATTTATTATTTATTATGTATCATGCAGAACCAAAAAATGATGAAGCTCGATAAGATTATTTCTGATCTAGAACCATAAGAGTGTAAAATCTTGATGGAAAAATTGAAAAATGATGAATGAGGTGAATGAAAAAATACTATCAATCCAATATGAGTTTCTTTTTTTTATTTTTCATTAATAATACACTTAAAATTATTAGATAACATGTTTCAAACAATATATTAATTCACATCTGTTTAATATTCTACAGTGACCAACAACTAAGAAAAGGAATGTTGTTCTAAGAAAAAAAAATAGAACATGCAAATGAAAATGAATTGCTCCTTAGCTCATCTGGAGTGGTGTTGGAGGTTAACGTAAGGGGAAAAAACTTTTACAAAAGTTTGAACGATCTAGTGGAATGAATGTATAAACGTTCTTTCCACTTACAATACAAAAATCAATCCAATGATTCCAAGAATCAAATTTTATCTAAACTACATGAAGAGTTTTGAGAGAATTGGTCAATGAGACATGTCAGAATTTTAATAGAAAAATAGTATAACAACAAAAAGGAAGGAATGAAAAAGTAATATTACTTTAAATTTTTTTCTAGAATTATTTATAAATATCACTTTTGTTATATTTACTATTCATATATAAATATAAAAATTAAATAGTTTATTGTCATGTTACATTTTCAGGAAGATTATGAAAATCTCAAAAGATGAACGAGCTAATATCAGAAATATGCGAGTAGGAATGTCCAAAAGGGTGTACAAGGAGATGGTCAAAGAAATGGACAAATTTGCATCGCAGGAGGAGTCATCTCAACAACAACGTGCTTGAAATGTAATATGTAATCATTGAATTTTTTGATCATTAGGTACAATAAATAAACAATTTAGCATTAAATATTAATTTTCAAGTATTTTCTTACAGAAAAGAAAAGAAAATGGAACCCATTCAACACATAAAACAAGACTACAAAGAAGAAAAGGGTTGATATCTAAGTTTGTGAGTAATTGTTACTTCCTTATAATAGCTTAACTAGATTTCGTTTTTGTATATTTTAAGCTGTTTTAAAAAAATCATCATTGAATGTCTTCAAATAGGTGTTGTTGGGTCTCAGAAATGTACTTAAAAATACATCCACTTTCACCATCATATCCATTATATCACCTCTATTTCACCTCCATGTCACTACATTCATCTCACTTTCATCATTATTTGGGTTACCCTTGTGTTTTCCAAACATTATTAATTTCTAGTACTTTTAAGTGAATTTGTGATCAAAAGTTAGAAAATAATATGCATATGCTTATACCTTAAAAGTGGAAAGAGTTTTGTGACATGTGTAGGTTCATTGGAAGCTTCTAAGGCCCTCTTATGTGGCTCCCAAAGGTCAAATTTGAATACGTCGTCATGATATCAAGGAGATTTGAAGGAGGAATATGTGGCCTATTATTAACAAATTGGTTGAGAATATTATGAATCAAAGGAGAGAAACAAGGATCCTCATTAATGAGGAGGTTGCTTAGAATTTGTATAAATAGGAGATCCTTCTCCTTTAAAAGGCATGTGTAAAGTTGGAGTTATGCTCAAGCTTTGAATAAAGAATTAGATTGTGGAACCTTACTCATGAGTTTTTTTTCACTTTGACTTGGTTTTGCTTACATATGGAGCATCTCGACTTACCATCTCTCATACTTTTGGATCGGCCATCTACAATGTGTGAGATTTATTTGCTTTCATGGATTAAGATTTATTTTATTTCTTAGTATTAGTTTTAGAATGACTGTGTAATCTTTTGCTTTCCTAGAACATCTCAAAAAAGTAGATTCTTCTATTTTCCAATTATGTTTGAGGCATTAGAGCTCACAGTTGTTTAGTTTCTTTACATGTTTCTACACTGCTTTCCTAGATCGGATCCTCAATTATGTGTATAATTGGATGCTTGTAAATAATGCCAAGAAGATGACTCTGTCATACTTCCAAATTGGATGCTTGAGTATTTAACCTATACAATAATTGAGTTTTCCTTTACATGCCTTTACATTGTTTTCTTAGATCAGATTCTGAATTATGTGTATAATTGGATGCGTGTAAATCATGCCAATAAGATGACTATGTCATACTTCCAAATTGGATGCTTGAGTATTTAACCTATACAATAATTGAGTTTTCCTTTACATGCCTTTACACTATTTTCCTAGATCAGATCCTCAATTATGTGTATAATTGGATGCTTGTAAATCATGCCAAGAATATGACTCTGTCATACTTTCAAATTGGATGCTTGAGTATTTAACCTATACAATAATTTAATTTTCCTTTACATGCCTTTACATTTTTTTCCTAAATTAGATACTCAGTTAAATGTATAATTGTATGATTGTAAATCACGCCAAGAAGATGACTCTATCATACTTCCAAATTGGATGCTTGAGTATTTAACCTATACAGTAATTGAGTTTTCTTTTACATGCTATTTAAAAGCTTTCTTAGATTAAAATTTTAAAACTAAAGTATAATCAATTGCTTGTAAAGCATGCCAAGAAGGTGACTTTGTTATTCTTCCGAAATTGGATGCTTGAGTAGTTGGTCATACAATAGTTTATTTTCAAACCCTTTGAATTCGCTTTCGTTTAGATTAGCATTGTCATTTCAATTATTAGTCATAGGATTTATATTTCAATCCATGGAATAGAAATTAGGAATGGTGTGATTAAATTAGTTTTTTTTTTTTTTTTTGATAAATTGATCCCTAGCATATATTGTGCACATATGTCTCACAAGTCCTATGGATACCGAACTGAAAATTTATGCTAGTAATCTAATGCAAATTATTTTAGTCAACATTTTGGCATCGTTTTCAGGGAAGCGTACATAGGGATCAACCTTAGAATTTATTTTTTTTATTTGTTTCCAATTTTTGTTTCGCTTCAAGTTTTTTAGAATTCCATTTCATTTTTAATTTCATTTTTTTTAAATCATGCAAATTCTCAAATTTATTTTTTGTGCAATTTCGTTTTTATTTTATTTTATTTTTAGGCATTTTCATTCAAGTTTATTTGCATTTTCATTTAGAAATAAAACAAAATGTCCACAAATCAAAAACCCCTATTCACAAAAAATAAAAAATAAAAACATAATAAAAATCAAATTACCACAACAAATCTTCATGAACATATCCATATGAGTTTACTTATGATATTGTTGCATAAATGGATGCATTGTAAATTCTCTTATACTTAAGTGAATGTTCCATTTCTTTAGTAGAATAGGATGAACAAAAAAAAAATAAGTTCTTGTAATTTTTAGAATAAATTTGGAATTTTGTGGTGCATTTGGAGTCACACAAGAATGTTTTTCAATAAAAAAATATATAGTGATTAATAAAAATCTGGATTATGCTCTCCTTCTGCACTTTATGTGATCTGGAGGATCAGAAAATGAATTACATAAAATAAAACAAACTCACAGAGCATTCAAATGGAAATGCGTAATTACTACAAAACTTCAATTTTGAAACTCGTTTTATGATCAATTGATGGTGAATCTGGAAACAACGAAACATGGGTTTTTCTCAAAACGAGGTGAATTAAGTAACCCATAAATGGTTTCCTCAATTTCGCAAGATTTTGGGAGAAATGTGTGGTTCTTTAGAGCCTTAATTTTTAGACTACTTGAGGAAAAACAGATTTTCAATGCACAGGGAGTTGCGATCATGATGGAAGGAGAAAATTTGATTTTTTATCTACAAGAGGTAGATCCGCCATGGCCTAGCCATGAAGTCTCACGCAAGCCTTCAAGGTAGCATCTCCATGGCTTGTGTGCCTTCACAATAAATAAATAAAATAACATTAAAACAAAAAACTTAAAAAAAAAAAAACAAATAAACTATTGCAAAAGTTCTCAATTCTCTCCATGCTTGCAACCGGCAACAAAAACAATTAAAAAATCATGAACACTTTCAGAACTTTTATGGTATAAAAATTGGTTATGAGATCCACTATTTGGGCAAAAAGGATGAATTCAAAAGATATGAGAAATTATTTGGCAAATATTTTGGAATCTCATTTTCCTAAAAATATTGGGTTTAGAGGGCAAAAAGGATGAATTCAAAAGATATGAGAAATGATTTGGCAAATATTTTGGAATCTCATTTTCCTAAAAATCTTGGATTTAATTTGACAACTTGTCAAGTTTTGTTTTTTTTAATAATTAAAATGAACAAAATTCCATTAAGTTCATAAATATTGCTTATAATATATTGGTAAGTCATTCAAATCGCATAATATAGGTCATGAGTTCAAATCTTGTGGAGATGGGAATTTGGTAATTCACCTAAAATTTTGACAAAAAGCATAAAAAAAATGAAATTTATGATTGAAGTAAATAGAGAAAAAAAAATTTTGATGTTTTATTTAAAAAAAATGAAATCTACACAATGAGGAAGCTATCATCGGAGTTTGAAATAGTAAAGAATGAACAAATTGCTGAAAAGACACAATAGGTAACTTGAGGCACTAGTTTCGACACAGTTATAAATTATTTTAGCTTTTCTTCATGAACTTGTTTTATTAGTACCAATTCTCAGTTTTTTGTGTAAAAGACATAACTAGAGAGATTAATCACCTCTGTCTTTTGATAATCTTACATTCCATTGTAGAAGAAGTATTAGTTTTTTTTTGCAGGTTCCAGGAGGAAGGACAAATGACTACAAGCGAACAGTGTCTCTCTCAAAGACCACATTTCTTTTACAAGAATATGATCAACAACAAAAAATCAATGCATGAGAACATGCTAATGCAGATCAAATCCATCTCTTGCAAGAATTTTAGATGCCAACATCTCCATTACATCTATGTACTAACCAAAAAAAAAAAACCACTTCATTTTCCTTCATATTTTCCATTCACATTCATTCACTTCCATCCACCCATGAATAAAAGAAATCATCCCACTTACATGCTAATTAAATCCATTATCTTTTTCCTTGTCATGTTCATTTTTCTTCCCCAAATAAATCTTGTTTCAAAGAAAATTGTATATTTATAGTTCTTTCTGAGTTTTAAAAATCTTTTCAAAATGTACCCTGAGGCTTGTATGCCTTAATGGAAATTTCTCTTGTCGATAAAAAATGGGAATACATTAATGTCCCTTGTTTGACGGATCTTCTAGGTGACTCCACATCAAAAAAATTATTCGTACCTAGCAAGATGTGCTTAGGCATCTTGGTTCTCATTTTTTTCAATGGTGAGAGGTCTCGTGTTGATTAGGGGCATACATTAATGGCCACTAATTCAAAAATTTCTTACTATGTTCGACATCGAAAAATTAATTCACATAGATAAGGATTGTGCCAATGTGTGATAACGACATGAAGACTATCAGATCCATAATTATTCAGCATTTGTAGCAGATGTAGCAGATGTAGCAGATTCAAAAACTTCAGTTGTAGCAATAAAGACTCACTTTCACAAGTTCATCCACCATTTGCATGGCCAATAGAAGAAGCATCAGATTAGATTTTTGCAGTAGCTACATATTCACATCTTATCCATTTCATAGGTAAGTAAATGTATGTTCTTTTCTTACTTATTATCATGCAATTCCTTAAAATGCTAAAGTTATAATTTTTGGAAAAACACTTCACCATATTCCTTTTCTCACTTCATAAAATTGCAGAAACCATCAGTTGGGGGGAAGGGATATCACTTCATATATTTACATCTTATTCCACATCACTTTCATATAACCAACATACAACTACTATTTCATTAAGATTCAAAAAGATATGTTTTGCAAAGCATCAAATTGATGAGCTTATGGTTAATTGAAAAAAATAAATTCTTTTTGTTTTCAAGATATTTGGATGCAACAAAGAATAAAAAAAGTATTGTAAAAAAAGAACCAATACTCATTCATTTTGGTTGTCACACAAGAACCAACCATAAAAAAAAAAAATTTAAATAAATAAATAAATAAATAATAATAATAATAATAATAATAATAATTTTGGTTGTCACACAAGAATCAACCATAAAGATGAATGTTGCAATCCAATGTATTTCAAAGAAAATTTTGCAAAACTAATAAAGTTATCAAATACTATGATAATTCAAAGTTAAAAGGAGAACTGATAAAGCCAAATCTCATTCAAAAGCAAGACAATTTGAAGATCAAATAAATCAATGTAATAGGTTGCATGAGGAAATGTAACAACTTCAGTTGAAGGGTATGTTGGGTCTCAGAAATGTCCTTTAAAAGACATCCACTTTCACCATCATATCCATTATATCACCTCTATTTCACCTCCATTTCACTACCATGTCACTACATTCATCTCACTTTCATCATTATTTGGGTTGCCCTTGTGTTTTCCAAACATTATTAATTTCTAGTATTTTTAAGTAAATTTGTGATCAAAAGTTAGGAAATAACATGCATATGCTTATACCTTAAAAGTGGAAAGAGTTTTGTGACGTGTAGGTTCATTGGAAGCTTCTGAGGCCCTCTTATGTGGTTCGCAAAGGTCAAATTCGAATTTTTCTTCATGATATCAAGGAGATTTGAAGGAGGGATATGTGGCCTATGATTAGCAAATTGGTTGAGAATATTATGAATCAAAGGAGAGAAAGAAGGATCCTCATTAATGAGGAGGTTGCTTACAATTTGTATAAATAGGAGAGCCTTCTCCTTTCAAAGGCGTGTAAAGTTGGAGTTATGCTCAAGATTTGAATAAATAATTATATTGTGGCACCTTACTCATGGGTGTTCTTTCACTTTGACTTGGTTTTGCTTACATATGGAGCATCTCGACTTACCCTCTCTCACACTTTTGGATTGGCCATCTACAATGTGTGAGATTTATTTGCTTTCATAGATTAATATTTATTTTCTTTCATAGATTAAGATTTATTTTCTTTCTTAGTATTATTTTAGAATGACTGTGTAATATTTTTATTTCCTAGAACATCTCAAGAAAGTATATTCTTATATTTTCCAATTGGATTATGATTGAGGCATTAGAGCTCACAGTTGTTTAGTTTCTTTGCATGTTTTTACACTACTTTCCTAGATTAGATCCTCAATTATGTGTATAATTGGATGCTTGTAAATCATCCCAAGAAGATGACTCTGTCATACTTCCAAATTGGATGCTTGAATATTTAACATATACAATAATTGAGTTTTCCTTTATATGCCTTTACACTATTTTCCTAGATCAGATCCTCAACTATGTCTATAATTGGATGCTTGTAAATCATACCAAGAAGATGACTCTGTCATACTTCGAAATTGGATGCTTGAGTATTTAACCTATACAATAATTGAGTTTTCCTTTACATGCCTTTACACTATTTTCCTAAATTAGATCCGTAGTTAAATGTATAATTGGATGCTTGTAAATTATGCCAAGAAGATGACTTTGACATAGTTCCAAATTGGATGCTTGAGTATTTAACCTATATAGTAATTGAGTTTCCCTTTACATGTTATTTAAAAGATTTCTTAAATTAAATTTTTAAAACTAAAGTATAGTCAATTGCTTGTAAATCATGCCAAGAAGGTGACTTTATTATTCTTCCGAAATTGGATGCTTGATTGGTTGGTCATACAATAGTTTCTTTTCAAATCCTTTGAATTTGTTTTCATTTAGATTAGCATTTTCATTTCAATTATTATTCATAGGATTTATGTTTCAGCCCATGGAATAGCAATTAGGAATGGTGTGATTAAATTAGTTTTTTTTTAGTTTTTGATAAACGGATCCCTAGCATATATTGTGCACGTATGTCTCACAAGTCCTACGGATATCGGATTGATAATTTATATTAGTTATCTAATGCAAATTATTTTACTCAACAGGTGCTAACATACAAAGAAGAACCATCAGACGAGTTGATTGACATTGGGTTAAATATGGGTTTTGATTATATGTTGGCATATCATAAATTAATTGTGGAATTTGTAGGCATCTATCGATCTTGTTTTACTTAGCTCCGTATATAATTAATAGAACAAAAAAATCTATTATATTAAAAATATGATTTGTTATGGGGTGTAAAACTTGTAGGAAACAAAGTATGGAACTGTGCCAAAAGATCGAATCTTGAAATATGGCATACTACATGGTTTTGAAAGAATGTGTATAGTTCATGAGTCAATTGTTGTTATGGTACGTCATTTCTTTTAGATTTACATTGATGTATATTATTTAATATTGAAATTTTCATTATTCTCACAAATGTATATACACTAATTATAGTTTATTTTTATGTTTGTAGATGGAAGGTGAAGAAGAAGAAAACAATAAACACCATGAACAAAACATTCTTGAAAAATAACCCAAGCCATGGAAGTAGCTCAAGTAGTGACAACAATTCAAGCGAAGAATGATGATCATTATGTTTGGATATCAAAGCAAGGCATTGAATTTTTTGAAATATTTGTCTGTGAAATCAGACATTTTGTTTAATGTAATGGACATAGTGTCCCAATTGAAAGACAAAGGGATACCAATAACTGTCCCATTTTATATGAAAAAGACTCTTATATATATATATATATATATATATATATATATTAAAATATTTTTTTATTTATTCTATTGTGTTCTCCATTTTCGTTGTGAAATGTAACACCACTGATTAAATTTATGCATGATTAAATATTGTAATGAAGAGATGTGAAAAATGATGATATGATTTAACAAATTAATCCAAACATCACATTCAAATGCACTAATAAAAATTTAATTGATATGAATATTGTTATAAGATATCTGTCGTCTTTTGATGAATCGTGAATTTAAAAAAATCACAATAATTATGATATGATATAACAAATTAATGCAAACATCACATTAAAATGCATTAATAAAAATTTAATTAATATGAATATGCTATAAGATGTGTCGACTTTTGATGAATAATGAATTAAAAAAAAACACAATAATTGCACTGTCACAGGTCGATGTTTCTAAAAAATACAAAATGAACACTGGTGTGTGTTAGTTATTGTACACTGGTGCGTTTGTATAATACAGCTCACCGGTGTGTTTCTATGACCTATGGGCACCGCACAAATACCAATACCAATTATAAATCTCGATGCGTTTGTGGGATACTGTGCACCGTCGCGTTTATGTGAGACTACGCATTGGTGCATCTGTACGACCTGTGGGCACCGCAAAATACCAATACGACTTAGAAAAATCAGTGCGTTTGTCTGATACTGTGCACCAGTGTGCTTCAATAAGACTACGTACCAGTGTGTTGATACGACATATGGGCACTGCACAAATCCCAATACGAATTAGAATGGCCATGTGTGTTGTATCACCTACAGTGCACCTAATGCGATTGTATACCTTTACGGCCCGGTGCATGCACCTTCGACCACCCCGGGCCAATTGTCTATATGACACGCACTAGTGCATTCACACCTTAGTAGTGCATCGATGAAAAAAACATTTGTAATAACCTCTAGCCGCCGAGGTTTTTTAGTTGTGTTGAAATTCCGCCAAAAGCTCCGTTACCAAAAATGGATGTTGTAGCAAATGTTTTTTTGAGAATTTTGGCCAATTTTATAACACTAAAAACCTCCTTTATAACCTCCGCTAGAGGGTCTTTTCCTTGTAGTGAACACTAGCCCCAGTAGTGGAACATTAAGTCACCACTTTCTCCTCCAAAGAATGATCTTCTCTCCTATGCCAAGCTGAAGAAGACAATGTGAAAGATTCCTCTTGATTGAGCTAAGAGGGTGTATTTATAACAAATGATGTGACTCTCCACCTTCTTTGTGACTCTTTCCCTACCTCATGACTGTTGAGCTTCCCATGTGACTTTTCGAAGTCATATGTGACTTTTGAACTTCTACATGACTCTAGAACTTCCTAATGAATTTTGATCTTCCATGGGAGACCTTTGGGATTCCAACCATTTTTTACATTTTCTTATTTTGGAAAATACAAAATTACATTCCACCAACAATGTGGAAAAAATACATGGGACCAAACAACATTTTTATGTTGACACTTTGAATAACCATAGTTTGGTGACTATGACATGAGACTTGATGGGAATGTATTGATGTGAGATTCCTTTCGATGGTTCTATGTCTTCAATTCTTGATGATTTATCTATGATGTGATTCATAATCACCCTCAAAAGGGTATGGATAAGTGTTAGAACCTTCCAAGTGAGCATGAGTTTCCATCTCTCTATTGTTATCACCAAAAAATGATCACTTGGCCATATCTAACTAAGTGGATTGAAATATGCCATGTAAGACCAATTTTACCATAGTAAAATTGCTTTCACTACAGGAAATAAATTGATAAACCATATTTTATTAAGTTATTTCTAATTAAAACAAGCAAACCTATTAGGAATAATTAAATAAATCATTATTTATTTGTTTTTCCTCTAGAAATAATTAATTTACCATTATTTAGTTAATATTCCTTGTCACGTTTGACCCAATCATGAGAAATAGTTTAATAAATCATTGTTTATTTGATTTTTCTCTAGGAATAATTAATTAAATCATTATTTAGTTAATATTCATTTTCAAATTTGACTAAATCACTTAGGAATGATTAAACAAATCATTATTTGTTTATTATTCCTTAACCACTTCCTTGAAATAATAAATAAATAATTTTTTTGTTTATTATTCTAAAATAAATGTATTTAACAAATTTAAATATCCTTTCCCTCCAAAACATATAATAAAATATTCCAAGCGGTTACATCTAGATTGTGGTTAATACTATTTTATTAATTTCCATTTTCAAGAATAACCCAATATTTTGTTATAAACAAGAGGGTTTTCTATCCATTCCTCACCATGATCATTTTCATCATCGTTATTATCTTCTTTTTTCCATTGAACTTCCATCTAAGTTCAACACGTGTTGGGTTTTACACATCAAAGAGAGAGATAGATCCAGAATACTAAAGCATAGAGGACATCCAAAGGACTCATCCCATTTGAGGGGGACCTCTATCCATCATATGACTCTCCTTCACTAGGTGTAACACAATAAACAAAATATATCATTCAGTCTTTTAAATTTATTTTTGTCTATGCTATGGGGTTTTAACTTAGTTAAATATTTTGCTACACAAATCTATTATTTTTCATGTTTCCTCTAACTTTTTGTTGCAGATATGAAGAGTTATATTACCACATCTGTTGTTAGGGAGATTAATCACTCATAGCTTAAAAGAAGTCTTTTTGGCACACTTGCTATAAAACTTCACGCTAACAAATGGCAACTCCACTGGGTTTTTAATTGCACATTGTCGTCAACAAATGGTGATTCCAATGGTGTAATTTAGATTCCTGGGTGATCAACAGCTTCACAAATCAGGGTTTTTCTTCAGCTGGTTTTTAATATCTTGATGTTTATTTTCATCTTTTATGCCCTTATTTAGGTAAAATTCCAATTTTTAATAATTTTCTATTGTTTTCCGCAGGTAACAGGTACCACCCGCACAGCAGATGAAAATTCTGACCGAACCTACTGCCTGAGAATAAAGGAGAGAAAATCACACTTTTTAGCCCCAAACCAGCATTTTCACTTCTATATTGCACTTTTTTTCCCAAAAACAACGATATCCTCCTGTTTCAGGTCGAAACCTGTTATTCAAAAAAAAAAAATCTGGATTTCTTTTCTGAATTTTTCAGGGTTTTCCGAGAGCATTGTTTTGGGTTGTTTGACCTTAGCTTCAACCTGTATTAGGCCTGGATATTCTCATCTTGTCTCTTTCAATTAGAAATAAGCCCTGTAATGTTTCAGTACACTTCCACATTTTTAGGAAGAGTTCAACCGAGTAGGTAGTCTGATATTTTTGGTACTTTCAACCATTGTTTCAGGTGTTGATCCATTTCTTTGGAAAACCTTTAAGATAGGTTGTTTTGGCATCCAAAACTCCCTCTTGAGTTTTTTTTCCTTCCCCCTTAGGGTCTCATTGTTTTCCCTAGGTCCTGAATCTTCTATCCTATCTTTTGCAACTTTTTCCCCTCTATTTTCTTACTGTTTTCTGCACCATTTTCAGCAGTATAAAGACATTTGATCCTAGTCCCATAGACATTAGATATTTTTACCCTTTTCGGGTGTTTTTATTTGCTTGTTTGCATATTATGGTTTAGATGTGTGAGAGCCTTGTTTGGGTGGGATTTATTTTTTATTTATTTTTTATTTTACTGTCATGATTTCAGCTTCATTTACAGTTTTAGAATTTTATTTCAACAACACTTTGGCATCATCATAAAACATGCTTAATTAACTCATCCACAATACATACTTATTTTCACACACTCACACCTAAATCGAATGAGAGCTTGGTTCAAGCCGCCAAGCCAAGACTTAAACATGCCAATTAATAAATCTAACTCACATAGATTAGGCCCACTTGGGAATCAGTGCTAATAAATATTTGTAGTTAATTGTAGGATCGGTGGGATAGGCTTCCAATAACACCCATCAATCGCATACATTGAGACATATAAAGTTGATTTTATAGGGAGATTAAAATCCATCACCTTACCGCGGTGAAAGTCGGAGTGTGTCAGAAACCCATTTTAGAGGGGTTTAGGCTAGGACATCATGCGAGCGGTTCTCCTCATGGATACCCAACCCGTGGTAGGGAATTTCGTGTGTTGTCTGATTTACCAAGAAGCTCAAGACTTGACCATCCCTATGGGATAAAGGTAAACTTAGTGGCCAATCTTAGGAATACTCCTTATACGACTGGCTATGGGAAGCAGTTGGTTCTCTACCCTACCTTTTCTGCGTGAAATTCCATCTAAGACAATTGAGTCTAGGATTGTTTGAATATCTATATTACCTTTAGGTTAGAGTTCATTTTTATTTTGATAGGATATTATTTCCTTCATTAGAGTAGATCATAGAATAGTTAGTTTACACTTGGCACAACTATGCTATGTGTTTTCTTGTTGTTTGTTCCTCTTTTGTTTCTATCATCCTTTAGTCTTTAGTGTCAACTGTGTCTTGACATCATTGCACCCCCAAGGAGTTTGTCACAGAGAATCCGAGTTAGCCATCCTCAGTTTCCATTAGGACATATTTCTTCATCCCGCCGTGTTCGAAATAATCCTCCTAGTCCTCCATCGAGTCCCTCTTATGACTCTAATTCTTCTGATTCATCGAGTTCTTCCTCTGATTCTGCATCCTCTCATCCTCATATCGCCACCATGTCTAGCACCAATGTAGGTTCAAGACCCCAAGGTGGTATCCTAAGTCCCAACCCAAGCACTACCAATAGTGGAATCATTATAGCTACGGTCACTGCCATTCCATTTCTCCCCTTTATGTCTGGTATAAGTCTCATATATTTTAACTGTTGGGTGTTGGAATCACAGCTAAGAAAACTTCTTTCAACACTTAATTGTCAACCTGGGGGTTTCATAAACTTAGAGATGAAGCACAAGAAATTCCAGAAATGGTATCAACTTTTCCTATCTCTATTCCTACTTCTTTAATCAAAATCTTGTAGAATTGAAAATAAAGATCACACAGAAATTTACACCAAAGAAATTCTAGTGTTGGAATGTGAAAGAAAGTATTTTGCGAAGAAACCAAATACTTGAACTTCCACACTGCTGTAAAAAATATTGATTGCTGAGGTAAAATTCTATGTTTATATCTAGTATGGGTGTTGGCAGGTTAACAAGTGGGCCCTTGACAAGATCTACCTTCTTTAAGGATTTTCCTTCTTGCACTAAGTTGTTATTCCTGTACTCTTGCAGTATGATTGCACTAGTACAGGTGCAAGGCTTCTGTGCAGGAAGTACCTTTTACACTTATACTGGAGATTTATGTATTTATGCAGGGGCTCTAAGCTTCAGGCTTAGATCACTCTGTTCTTGTAACATGATATTGGTTCATGTACCGTAACAGAGATTCCTACACCAATTTTTCCAATTACTTTTGGCAAAAATGAAAGGGTGTGCTAACTATGAAAAGAATTTGCAAAGGCGAACATAATTCTGAAATAACTTTCACACGCAAAATAATGCTTCAACCAAACTTAATATCATAATGAAAATAGACTTAGAATAAAAAAAACTTCAAAAGTCAAAGCACACTTTCTTCAATGCAGTCAAAGAAAATATCTAAGTATGACAACAGGCTTTATCCTTGTAATATTTCCCTACATAAACCAAATCCTACTTTAATCTTGTTAACTCAGAAATCACTTTAACTATTCATATTAATTTTTAATCCTTTCCTTTAAAAAATATAAAGTGCAGGCACAGATCGATGTGTTGCAACAATGTTCATTCATCAATTAACAAAGCATATTTGATTCCTAATATTTTAACTCTTCATATTAAAAATAATTTTATTTGATAATGAACACTCACTTGCAGAAATATATCGAATTTCTTATGAAAGAAAGGAATGAAACAAAATTTTTGTAATGAACCGACAAAACCAAGTTGCAGTAATTACAAATGCACTAGTGCATAAATAAAGTGCTTGCACGATCCAGGCAAAAGTAAACTAAGGTTCAGAAAAGGAAATGACCAAAGGTAAATCAAAATTAATTAACGTTCACACCACAGATCTGTCACTCATTGGCTATCAATGAAATAAAACCAGAATTCTTATGAAATAATAAAACATAAAATTAATCCACACTTTTCATTCAAATGAAATCAACACACACCTTTAACGCAACGAAAGCAAGAGGGTGAATGAGCTGGGTTGGCTAGGCACTAGCCAACCATCTTGTTTCCCATTTTAGGAAACTTGAAGCTTTAGCACTCAATGACGCATCAGTAATAGATTAGAACACAAAATGAAAACAACATTGTGCAACTCCTCGTATGAATTCCAAATCAGCGAATTTAAATCATAAGTTTGAATCTAGCCCAGAACGAGGGTGACAACAACAAAATTGCAATTTCGCTAGAGTTATAGCAGCATTTCTATCACTAACTAATTCCTATCTGAAATCAACATTTTATACAACCCTTTTAGGCTATGGCCATAACGAAATTACATACAGTTGTTCTAATCCAAGCCTTTCAGCTAAAACAAAATAATAAACAACATTACAAAATAAGCCTACGGCTATAATAAAATTCTAATCTAATCGTTGGTCGGCGCCTAATCTTTGACCATATCCCTAACTATCCTCCACTTCGAATTTAACTCAATATGACCAAAACTAAACAGGATTCTCACATTAGGTAATGAGATGTCACGGAAGTTTAGGAGCAGATGGTTGCCAACGGTGCAGGAATCTGCCTGCACTCAACCATGTTGATAAAACGATTAATACATTTTCCTATAAGATACTTTCGGAAATAAAGTTAGTTGTAATAAATATTAAAGGCATAAAATCTATTAAAATGATTAGTTAAGTACTTTAGAAACCTTAAATATGAAATATAAAGCTAGTGCAGGAATAGACAGGATTCTTGGAATAGTGCAGGAATAAGGAAGTTTATGAGGATAAAATAGAGGTTTATGATTGTGGTTTTGAAGTAGGAAGGGGGTCAAAAATGAATAATTTTAGCCTAACAACATCCTCCCATCCATAATTTTTTGTGTGTCCTCACACAACCTTTACTTGCTACAAAACACCCAAAATAAGGAGCCTCCCTTTAATCTTGAACTTGTATGTTGAACCCTTCCTTCATTGTCTTCATCTTCTTACCTCGAGCCTTCTTAAGTTTCTGGGTCACTTTTTTAAGACGTTTATAGCACTTTGAGGCTTAAAAAATCCATATCTTAACTTGTCATTTTTTCTGTTTGACTTCTTTTGCCAATTATGTTTTGCCTTGCTTCTGCACTGTATCCTACTCCTTCATGGCTTGGTTTGATGCTTCCAAGTCATTAACTCACTGCTCAAGCTCTTCTATCTAATTTTTTAGATAGAGGGTGGAGTTATCTATTTCCAACTCATCTGGTGCAAGGATATTTTCTGCAATTGACTCTAAACATATACAATCATCACCAGGGTCAAATTTATCTTGGCCACCCAATTTCTGCATTTCAATATCATCAAGGGTTTCAGTTGTCACCAAGGGTTTTGGCACCAGAGACTTCCATTTCACCGAGTATTTCAGTACCCTATACTTCAAAATTATCGAGGGTTTCAATATGCTATCCCTCAACATCTACCTGACCCTCTGTCGGTTCTCTGCTTTCACTCAGTGTCACTTTTATTTTCTTTAACTTACAAAGGAAGGCCGACAAGGGTATGTCGTCCTCCTTCTCTGCATGACCTTCATTAACCACATTATGAGCTGTTGCCTCTGTGAGAACCGAGAGATTATGATCTCTGAGTGAAGCCGGTGGTAACTCGTCCAAAAAAATTGGGGAGCTCGACTAATCATGACTCGCCCCCAAAGAGGTAGTCCCTCTCTTAGTCGAGTTCCTAGTCATTCTTCTTACTGAGGACAGATTTTCTTTTACAGATTTCTCCTCTACTTGCACTGGTATTTTCTTGTTTTTTTTCTTGGTAGGGCGCGAAGTCAGAGTCTTTGCTTTTATTTTCTTGCCTACATTCTTTTTCTCAGATGATTTCCCTGTACTTTTTCCACGGAACTCCTTCAAAAATGCATCCCGGGTCATTCCTTTGACCTCCATATTATTCTTAACCATAATTTTGATCACCCTGTGATGATACAATTTGCATGCAACCTGACTCGCCTTCCCTTTCTGAACACCTCTCGCCATTTTTTCCAAGCTTCTGAGCAGATAATAAGGGAAATTGATGATTTTTCCCGACCCAAAATGCAACAATAAATGGATATGGTATAGGAACTTTTATGAATAACGTCCCTCACAGGTAAGAAATTTTTGCAATATTTATAGGAGGTCTTTCCACTTCCCAAGTATGGTGTTGCATAGTGTTA